>ML816081.1:40001-98796 GCA_009831015.1 Picea engelmannii | reverse complement strand
CCATTACAAATGATATTGTTGAATTGAGTGCATTTACCGATATAATCATCCTGTGGTGTTCAAGCATCTCCTCGGCCTCCATTGACCCTTCCTGTTGTTTGCGGCATGCACCATTATCCATGTCTTCCAGCTTGTCAGGACCACCGATTTCTCCCACATCTAGAATCCACTAGAGGCCATTGATTTCTCCCACATCTAGAATCTTGAACCCTTCCCAGTATGCAAGAAGAGCGGCAATCCCACCGAGCTCGGGGGAAGCAATGACAGATCCGAGAATGAAATTACCCAAACGAATGCAAAGAGATAGGATGAAAAGCGACAATCCAATGTCATATCCAAGACATGCTTGACTATCATCTGACTATCCATCATCTCACATATAGATTGATTAATGACCTGCCAACCATGCCAAATCTTACCGGACGTGATTCACTTATCCTTGTTGAACATCCAAGGTATGCAACCATTAATTTTCCATACGGGCACCCAAGCGAGCTGACGAAATCCAAACAATCCTCCTCGTTGTACTATACCTTACCACATCTTCATCTTTTAGTCATGATGAGAACCTTCCAGTCAAGTGACATCTTTCTCAAGTGAGGATCGATGATCCTCCCTCGTGGACGTTAAAAATACTTTCTTTCTTTTTTTCTTTTCCATTGTACCTCTGTCATCCATTGCATCCAGAACCCACGAGCCAGACTTCTGCTCAAACTCCACGACTTCATCAGTTGACGAAAACCACAAGAGGCCAAGACGAGACAACCCATACTCAATATAACGATGAATTGTTCTCCACGTGTTTCGGTGCACGAGACCTCGACGCCCACGATATCCCCACGAGCCCCACCACGAATCCAACCGCAATACATTAGGGAGGGGGAACTTACCACCCCATTGATCCACAAGGAAGCAGGGGCTAGTCTAATGGCTTTGTTGGCCATTTCATCAGTTGAGGTGTTGTTTTCTCTTACAAAATGGAAAAACTGAGTAGAGAGAAGGGATAGGTTAAGTCTAATACGACCAGTGATGACCTTCAAGCCTACATCCTTTGGACTTGATCTTGTTACAAAGTATCTTATAGTATTTTTTGAGTCACCCACAATGTTCAACTCGGAGGTTTAACGATTTTTTGCAATCTTAATCCCTTGAAAAACCATGTATGCCTTAGCCATGTTGTTAAAGGAGATTCCAAGGTTCCAATAGAATTCAACTTCTCGGTTTCCTCTTGGGGCCAAAAAGCACCCCCTACACTGCCTCCCTAGGCAATACTTACATATTAAAACGATAAAAAACAAATTAAAAAAAAAATGTTGGTGATATGGTAAACAAAATTAAACTCTACCCAGGTCAATCAAACTATGTGAGTGAATAGGTTTGATTGAATTTTGTTTTTCATTTTAAATTTTTAATTAATTTTTAAAATAAATTAAGTATATTTTTTTATAATTATTTTAATTTTTAATAAAAAATTGACAAGATTATGATTAAAATTTTAATTTTATTTTATTTTTTAAATAAATTAAATTATTTTAAAATAATAATTTTAATTTTAATAAAAAAATTAAAAAATATATAATTAAAATTACAAAATTTGTTTAAATAAAATGATGGAGATTTTACTCAATATTATATAAAATCAAATTATCAATTTATTAAAATTTGAATCAAATTTTAGATGGATGAAATTCTCGCCTCTTATATGGTCAAATTCCAACTAAAAAATTTACTTTAAAATTACACTATTATTTTAAAATTATTTCACCTTTTAAACTTAATTTTATTTTAAAATTATTTTACTTTTTAAACTTAATTTGTTGTCAAGAATGGCTAAAACGTAAAGAGACTTACACTATTATTTTAAAATTATTTTATCTTTTAAACTCAATTTGTTTTCAAGGATGGCTAAAACGTAAAGAGACTTGATTGATAATAATTATGAGGAGATAATAATAGCATCAAGTTCAGCGACAAACATAATAATCTAAAAAAAAAAAACAGTAAATAAAGAAACTTTAAAAATGGCATATAATTTAATTGAGGAAAAAACAACTAAAACTAATATATAATTATCATAATTCAGTTAGAAAAAACAAAACCTTAAAGTAACAAATAACTATCATTTTGTTCGCTACTTTTTAATGACTCTTTTCTATCATTTTTATGTTTAAGTGATTTAAATGTTTTTTTAAATAAAATATAATTATAATATCATATCCTTTATGTAATTTTGATAATTTTTTAAAATAAAATATAATTTTTATGTTTAAGTGATTTAAATGTTTTTTTAAATAAAATATAATTATAATATCATATCTTTTATGTAATTTTGATAAAAAATTTAAATAAAATATAATTATAATTTCATATTGTTTATATAAATTTTGATAATAATTTTATATAAAAAAATATTATTCCTTTAGATAAATTATTATAAAAATAAATATTCTTTAATAAATTATTATAATTGATAAAATATTGATTACACATTTTTCCTATAATACTTTTCAAATAATCTTAAACAATTTCTAGTCATTAATCATGTGAATATTGTTATGAAGCAAATATTATACTTTAGTGAAAGACCAATTATAATAGATAGTATAAGTATATTGTGGTTAAGTTAATTTAAGTATTTAAATTTGGGTTTAAATCTTTTATAATTCACAATTGTAAGTGTATCTCAAGATGTCTTGATCTTTATTAAACTATAAGTTTCATGCTAAATACTAACTAGTTTGTGGGTTGTTAATACTTAATCTAAAATTTAAAGTGATAACCACTCAAATTTAAATGTAAACCTTATCCAAAAATCCTAACCAATTATCAATTCTTATATATATATATATAACCCCACCAACAACTTTTAAAATAAAATTATTTATTTAATTTAAATAAAAAACATACCAAAATAACAAAACACCACATATATATATTTAGTTTAAAACTAAAGAACAAAGTCATCCAAATAATCAAGGAACATGTATTCTCATCTTTAATCATGGGAAGCTTTAAAGTCACATGTCATCTTTAACAATTTTAAAACAAAGGCCCCTCTCTCAAACATAAAGGGTTCCATGCACTTTAATACAATCATTCTCTTCTAGTGATAGAATATCGCTAGACTTGTTCATCCATTTTTTTAATAGCAATCAAAGAATCAATACCAATGGTCTTGTCCATCCATGTTTTGATAGCAAACAAAAGAATCAATATCGATGGACTTGTCCATCCATTTTTTAATAACAATAAAAGAATCAATATCGATGGACTTGTCCATCCATTTTTTAATAACAATAAAAGAATCAATACCAATGGACTTGYCCATCCATCTTTTAATAAAAATCAATTTTGATGAGGGATTGGTATCTACCTCTATCAAATTTTAACGGAAGAGTGCATATGACACTTGACTTACATACAATAGAGTCATACTCTATGTCTCTTTCTATTTTCATTTCAGTGAATGGTTGGCTAGTTTAATGCACATATGATAAGATGGTGTTTAGATATTTTAATAAATTGGATTTTAGATTCTCATACTAACCTCAAAAGATCACCTAATTATATATACATATTTTTAATTTTTAAGCTGAAGTAATATAATTTTTTTCATTTTTATTTATCTAAACAAAATTATAATGCTTTTATCTCAAATTAGGATTAGGCATTTCATAGTTTGGTGTTGATATGATGGGGTTGGAACCCAAGTCAATAGTGCAAGGGGGCTTCATCGAGGATGAGCAACTTTGAATGGTTTTAACCCCAGTTGTTAAACACCTTGCCAACATAAATAAGTAAGGGGGGATTGTGGGAGATTGCTCCCATATCAACCAATGATAGAAGTCGTGATATAGAGGTACATCAATTAGTGACAACATTGTGGAAAGTGAAATGGACAAAAGGAAGGACACTTCGCATTGCCATGTGCAAACAGATGGAGCAACCTATCGACTTTGTCGCATACCCCATGTTGATGAAAAGGAATGGCCTTATCCTAATACCAACATTTTCGAATTATGCATGGCTAGAGAAAAATAGTCATGGTTATAACCCTGTGTTAATAGCCCTTTTCATTAAATTTTCAATTAACTCTCAAGAAATATGTCCTTGGAATTAATGCTATCTTTTATCATTGAAGTATGTCAAGCAAGAGAAAAATATTCAAAACAGAAAATATTTTTAATAATTTTTTAACAGCTTTAGAAATAAAAATCTGATAAAGATTACACAGAAAAACTCAAATGAGACTTCAAAACCATCCAACAATTTTATTTATTTAGGTTTGAAATACAAGCAACAACATTCTTCGTACCCAAAAGGTAAGGACAACATTCTTCATACCCAAAAGGTAAGGACTAGAATGAGACTTAGCAGTCAAAGATGGTATATTACATCATACAAAGACCACTTGTATCATTAAGTGAAACCAAGACTAAAACAAAGTTGAAAAAACAAGCCACAAATGCCACTACCTTGACTCTGCATAAAATCATCAATCGGTACTGAAAACTAATCTAGAAATCTAATAAGAATCCACAGACTATCAAAGACAATTGATCAACCTTGTGAAGTATATCATCAAATCAATACGTCTTGGCTCTCCTTATTGCCACCTTCAGTAGGATCCTTATCAGAGTTGTTATCTCTATCACTTTCCCTTTGCTTGTCCCTTGAAATCTTTTTTTATTCTTTTCAAAAGTAGTTTGAGAAGTTCAACTATTTTTTGTTAAGTCATTAATTAATTTTAGTTAATGGGGACAAGTTGTAAAATAATAATAATAATTAATGATAAGGATAAAATAAATACTAACTAATAGGTGGGAACCCCCTAAGGATTTTATGTTTAATTCTTAACATATTACCCTTGTTCCTCCTCTATAAAAAACATATTTATAAAAAATAAATATATCAGATTGTTGCCTTATTCATAAGTTGTCATAATATGTCAAAAATATGTCATCAACAACTCATAAAATTACTATAAATATGTCCAAAATGCTAAGTGAACAAACTATTCCAAAAATACATATTACTGTCAAAAAATAATCATATATGTCCTAGCAATGAAATCATGAAATAACATCATCAAAATCAGAAGTTATATTTTTTGTGTGAGGCAGCTTCCCTTATTTCACTTCCATGTGACCATGTTACCTTTATGACTTCCAAACTTCCATTTACAAGTGGTTTACCTCTTGTTGTTGAAGCTTCCAGGTGCATGTCCCCAAAGGAAATATGCCTATCTTGATGTTTGGGATGTTGGGAATGGGAGGTGACAGAATGTGAGGAGGTCACTGACTAATCAGAGTTTGTAGAATTGGCAGGTCGTTTTCCTTTGCTAGGCTCAGGTTCTAGAATATGAGATTTAAGCTTCTATGATGACTGAGCAGAGTAGGCATGATAAGCTTTTGATGAAATATGTAGTGCACACCATTTAGATGTAGGAGGTGGGGGTAATGGCAATGAAACTGTTGGCCAACCCTAAATTTGGTTTTGAGGAGGGTTAGCAACATCCTTCCAACCATCATTGGCTGGGACTTCATGCTACAAAGAAGCATGTGGTTGAATAAGAATACCGGAAAGGTTATTATGAGGTTGGTAGAATGGTCTTTTAGGTGGAGGACGAGGTTGGAAAGCTCCATGTCCTGCCAAGTTAACAAAGCCAGTTTGTAAGAGCTGATTGAATTCCTCTTAATCAACATCAAAATGGATGGAAAAACGAAGTCTTTTATTGCCCCAAAACTCATTAGACCTTCTTCCCCTTCCCCTATTTCCTCTGCCACCAATTCCTCTACTGAAGAAACTCATCTATAAATACAATGTAAAGTTAGAGCATGCAGACTATAGCTTAATAAACATCAAATACTATTTGCCTAACATAACTTAGAATATCTCTATTTGACAACAAACAAACATGCAAGCAACCATGGACATACATGGAAAGTTAACCAAAACATCAATTATGCCTTTCAACTTGTGAAACAATTATCATCTATGAACATGGGAAAACAAATGTATTTGGGAATATGGTAGAGTTTGTAATGTATGGAAAATGCAATAATGGTAAAGGAAAGAAAATGGCGCATGTTCAAAATAATTTAAAATATATGTGAAGCCTCCAACAATTTATTTATTTATGCCTCATTGAGTGCTCATCATTGTTACTCTTCCATCATCAAGTATGCATCGGTGGGAGAAAAATGTATTTAAATGAAGGTGGAACTTAGGAGCTAGGAATAATTCATGAAAAATGAGAATACGAAGGGGTTTGGCCCTGAAGAAAATTGAACTTGTCAAATATATCATTCCATAACATAATTTTGGTCAACATATCATCCACAAAATACTCTTTCCCTTTGAATATTAATATCACTCTGAGAGAGAAAGCTTTCAATTTTAATATCACGGGGGGGGGGAGAATAAATGATCTTTTGAAATGATAGATGGAGATGGGAAAGATGGAATAACTAATGTAAAGTAGTAGTATGAGGGCTTTGATCCTGTAATATAAAACCAAACATGTAGTTTTAAAAACCTATCACATTTTATTCTGATATCCAAAACCATCTGCAAGTATACTCAACATTTGAAAACATATGCCATTCGTTTGGATTTTTCTTTCAATAACAACATCTGAGTTTTTCCAAACAACGAAATGCAATCAACCAAGTTAAGTTTGACTTCAAGAGAAAATGTAGGTTCCTTTAAAACTTAGCATGAAAACAACCAGTAAATCGATACAACTTATATCACCATTTAAATAATTCATTTGCACAGTGAGAGTCGAAACTGGATTTGGGAAATTTTTATCTCAAGAGAACAAACCATTCACATACCCTTTTAAGCCCAAAATATTATCGTAATCTCATAGATTATTCTTTGAAGTATTCGAGTTCAAATTGAACCAATTCCAAACAATTTCGGTGTGTAAATAAAACATACAGGTGTGGCCCAAAAAACATATTCAACGTTCCAAACGATTTTATGTATCACACATTACTTTCAAAGAAACCATCTTCATCTGTCAAATAGAACCAATCGAACGGACTTCATTCATTTTCTTTCATCTCCAATCATGACCAGGAATTGAACTGGGTAATACCCTTTTATACCTATTGTGAAAGGTGGAAATAAAAGAGTGCTTGGGCTACTAGTTCGAGGAAAACCTATAACCATTTTATAATTTTGAAACAAATTCTTCATTACACAAAAGTGTAAAGATCAGGGTTAAGTACTTAGGATAACCCAATCAATGTCCATGCATGGGTTTGAAACTAGGCCGAGCATATATTCCATTCTTTCTTCGAAATAACCTTGGCTAGAGACCAAAAATTATTGGAGAGAGGAGTACAAAAATTAAATCCAAATAGAAGTTTGAAATAACCATTAAACCCTAACTCTAGGCAGAAAGTATAACAAAACAACACAAGGTTTATTTCTAATGTATATCACTGCATCGAGGTGGTGAGATGGTTTATTACTAAGCATCAGATATTCGACATGAAAGGGTAAGGCTAATGAACAATATTTGAACTATGTCAATATTGGCAGAACTTAAAGACCCAATATTCACACCGAAATATATCGAAGGAGAAATCCTTAGAAGCTATCGTAAAACCCAGCAAGTTTCCATCCCTTTTTGGATGAAAATGAATAGTAAAACAAATAATAAGAGTGCAATGAATCTATCATTCTTTGAGAAATGAAAGCTATATCCAAAGTATTACTGCAAATTTCTAAATGTATTTGATTAAAATAAGCTACAGTAACATACCTTCACTAACAACTTGTTTATTCCTTTGAAAAAAAAACAAGTTTCAATGCCAGGAAGGCCATACTTAGGGTTGAATAGAACAATCACTCCAAAGCTCAATTCAAAGACCAACATAATGAAAATGTCAAAATTCTCAAGGTGGTAACCCCAAAGAAAATATTGCGTCCATGCATTCAATGCATGTGACCTCACGTCACCTCACATTAACTCCTTTTCCAGGTCACACTTCCACCAATCAACTAGGACAAATCACGATACCATATTCCAAGCCAAATATACAACAATTCATGTGCTTCATATGAAAATCAGCAAAGGTTTAATAACTCTTGGAACGGTGGCTAAGATTTAATTTAAACCACATTTATCGTCAGTCAAATGATGCGACAAGGCATATACATCATAGTAAATTTCAAAAGCAAGTTCAAGTAATAGCACCATGCCATGCAAAACCAATATGAAAGCATATAGTATACCATATGTGTAGTGTTTAAAAGGCATTTCCAACATTTAAACTTCATCGTGACACATTTTCATATAACATATGAGAGCTCGATACTTCATATAACATGAAAGGCTATGTTAAGTTGTTTGAGTATTGTTTCATGTTGGACCAAGCTTTAAAATGTAAAGTCCACCTTATAACTTGCGCATTAAACTCGCATATGCTATGAGATCATTGTAACATGACACCAACCTTTTGGAAATGTGTGAAATGAAAAAAAACTATTAACATATCCATTTGTGTTGCTAATAACCAAGGCATAGACTTATACCTTTTCAACCATCTCTTATGGAGCAAAATTTGTCTAGATGAAGAAGACTAAAAATGATCATCATTTAGAACAAGTGAATGGCCAATTTATTTTCTTTAACTAGGGGGTCCCACCTATAATCAAGTATTTATAATAGTAGATAATAAGATTTTTTTTGAAAATAGTGCCTTGCAATCATTTCCAAGCTTGGTGGCTTAGTTGGTGATTTTATGAGTCAACACCCCATTGATCAATAATGATGGGCATATAAAAGGAAATGGTAATCATACCAAGGAATGAGCGTAGTTGGTGGGGGAATCAACTCATTCTTGTAGACAAATTTGTTTGAGACATCTTGTCAAGGGGTGGAAATGGGAAGGGAGATTTGATCCAAGAGGTTGTACATTGAGCATATAACCTAGAATATTCAGCTCATCGTGGCACAAATATCCAATTTCAAGCATTACCATCACATAATGCTAGGTGGTAAGGCACTTTATTCTTTCCATGGAAGGAGAAGGTGGAAAGAGATCTATTCAAAGCTTATAAGTATCATGTCATACCTCTTTAGATGAAGTCGAACATTACTTCTTCTAAAGGCTACAGACACCAAGTTATCTAGGATACCAAGTGTGAAAATGAAGAAACATGAAACACCTTTTCTTCTACAACATCGATGTTGAATTCTAAGAGCACGGGTTGAAGGCATTATGGGAGAAAGGTTGACCATGCACTCATTAGGTCTTAATAAGTAGGAGGGCTCCAATCTGTTCCACTAGGGGGGGTTCCTTTATATCTACATAGACTCAAAATCCCCCCAAAGTGCAATTGTAACACTTTCTACCAATACTTTGAGCGGGTTGAAATTCACACCACAAACTACAAAACTTGTCACTCTCTCTTATTAAGGTTAAGGCTATGGAACTATAGAAGAAAGGCCTAAAGGAAATAGGTTCATGGGTAAATGAGAACATGGATGGACCCTATGTATTTTCATCTACATACCTAAATAACATAAGTGGTAGGAAATAAAAATTTTAAGGAAACATTGGATACCTAATGAGTTTTCAAGGATGTGGATGATGAAGGAGAACATCGAAACTCAAGAGAAAATAGCAATCTTGGCTTGTGACTTCCAACAAAAAATTGACTTGGACAACCAACATTGGGGAATGGTTATGGAGATTATTCTTTTGGATCAATAAGGAAACTTCCAAAATAATACCTTTTAATGACAATCTTTGACCATGTCTTCTAGGTTGGTTACATAAAACCCAATTTATTCCTTCAAGGTTGGTGTTTACTCTGAATGAACTAAGAATCAAATTTGACCAAGTCCTCACTATCCAATGTTTGGCTCCATGTCAACAACGCATGCCCAGTCATCATGGATTCTCCATGTCTACTTCCACACTTTGGTACATTCGTGATCAACTATCTTTGTGTTGTTTCACTTTCCTAAAGTGTGTTCTTATGCTTAACTCATGCTTGCTTGAAACTCTCACACTTCACTACCTTGCACTTGCACCAAATTGCATTCAAGACACGCCTAGACTTTGCATTGTTTGCCTTGTACTAAAAAACATACTCATATTTCCCATAACATTTTATAACACCCCCTTTAATGCAATAAACCAGTTCTCCCTTGTCCAAAGCATTTTACAAACTTTTCAAGCTTATGTATTCATAGAGGCTTAGTAAACACACCAATAAATTGCTCATTTGTTTATAATAGTTCAACTGAATTTGACCATCCTCTTGCAATCCTTTTAGATGATGTATGCACACTTCAATATGTTTACTTCAATATTGGTAAATTTCATTCTTTACCAACCAAATAGATCTTGGATTATCAATCAAGACAATTGTAGGTTTATCTTGTGTTAAATCAATGTTTGCTAATAATAATTTCATCCAAACCCTCTCGTGTGTTGCATTTATTGTACCCTTGTATTTAGATTGTATCGAAGACAAAGGAATTGTGCTCTTCTTCTTGTCTCTCCAACTAATAACTATTCAATCAACATGAACATTAAATATATATGTATATTTCAATTGTCTTCGCTTCTAATCCAGTTAGAATCTATGAAACCTAATAGTGTTAGATCGCTATTTTTGAGGGAATATTTTATTCTCCAACTAAATCTACCTTCATATACCTTAATATTATTTTCAATGTATTCCAATGACTTTCAATCATGTGTCTTCAAATCATGTCAAAAGCATACTTGATGTTAAGTCAAGTAATGGTTATATAGATTAGGTTCTCTACCAATCATATATACAAGGTTGTATTAACTTGCTTCCCTGCTCAATATTTCATGAGCTTCATGTCAAGATCTATTGGGGTGTCATGTGCTTGCATAATATATCATAATGAACCTTTTTTTCAAGTCATTTGAATATTTAGATTGAGGTAGGAAAATTCCTCTCGATTTTTTCCAAACGTCCATTCCAAGGCAATATTGTAGAACATTGTAAAGCATCCCATTTCAAATGTGTGTAGTAGGTCTTGCTTTAATACTTCAACTTTGATGCTATATATTATGATAATTTACTCAATAAATAAAATGGTTATTGATAAATTTCTACTACAAGTGGTCTTCACATGAAGTTTCAAATATGAATTGCTTTTTTGGGACTCGAAATCTTTGAAGTATTCATCAATCTTTGTGTCTAATGCCCTTGGTGCTTTCTTCAAACCATAAAGAGATTCTCATGATAGATTAAACACTAAATAGCATTTTCCAAGTTGTATGAGTACAAGTGGTCACTCTATGTAAACTTCCTCATCGGTCGATACGTTCATAGAATCAATTTTCACATCCATTTGATGTATTTCCTATTCTAAATTGCACAACAAGTGCTACCATTGTTTAGACTATATTCATCTTCACAACTAGAATGGAGGTCTCCTCATAATCAATGCCTTCTTTATGTTCACAACCTTTGGTTACCAAACACACTTTATGCCCATCCAATGTACCATAAAAAATTGTATTGTGTTGTAGATCCATTTGCATATAATCACCTCCATGTATGTAGGTAACCTCATTAGGTTCCATGATTGTTTCTTCTTGATTGAATCCATTTCAACTTGTATAGGTTTACACCACTTAATTTTCTTAGTTATTTATTCAAAACTTTGAGGCTTAATTGTGCTTATATTGTCATCATCAAAACAAAGTACACTATAGGTTACTTCTTCAAGCGTATCCTTCTCCTGAGTTATGTTTTGTTCTTCTATGTAGTACTCGGACCTATGAACATGAACACAAAGAGTAAGTTTGTTTTAAGTGGGTAAGTGGTTTACATTTGATTACTTTTGAATTTATATAAAACAATAGTAATAATAATATAAAAAGGTGCCCTTGGGGTTCTATTCCCTTAGGAGCACCATGGAGGCAATGAAACAATGAGAGGAGAAATAGGGGGTGGTCAATAAAATAATATATTATTGAGATTGCTAAGTGTCTAGCTCCCAAGCTTGTATATCCTTTTATATTCATTACCTTATGTTTATTTCTGAAGCTTTGTGAAAGGGGCACATGGTCTCCATGCAAGTCATATATTCATGCAAGCCTTGGGAAGAAATTCATTCCACCTTTGGGAAAAATAATTCATTTGATATCTCCTTGGGGGGGGACCATGGAGGACGTTTCCATTCGAGTATGCTGAGATACCATGTGCATATACTGAGAAAGGCGTTGGTAGGATGGGACACTGGTATGCTAAACTATGGAGGAGAATGTAACATCCCCACTATAATCCCCAATTTAATTAATGCATAGTATAGATATGAATGTGACTATGGCCAAGCAATGTAATATGTGAATTGTATTTATGAATTTTAATAAATAAAATGTGATACCAGTTGTTGGGGGACATGGACAGATATGGGGGATGAGTTTTCCACAAGAGAATGGAGTGTCTAAGAGGGCTCCAAGGGGGAAATTATTTATGGGTATTTATCCAAACCCACATTCCTGAATTTGATTATCATTGTGTATAAAACCTTCTATTTTCTATTTGAGTGTATGAGAGCCCAATCATTGAATACATGTAAGAGGGTGGGTGTAGAAAGTCACATTCCGTAGTTATTGGGAGCATGGGGCTAAGTACAATTAGTTTGGGGATGAGTGTGAGTAAAGAAAAAAGAAAGAAAAGAGAGGAAAAATTGTGTGGATGGGAAAAGGCAGTTTTAGACCGTCAAGTTTTTGCATGAACAACAAGAAGACAACAAGAAGAATATTTATGGAACTGGAGCAACCGTGGAGGAGGAATTCTAGAGCATTTTTGGAGTTGAATACTGAAGAGGCAAGTTGTCGAGCTTGCATAAGAACTAGGTTGTCAGGCCTGAAGAGTGAACTCCTGTGTGAGTTGCACTGTAACAACAAGTTATTGGTAGTGTTTTACTAGTAGTTTTTCCTAGCAGTGAGTCCCTTGAGTTCCCAGTAGTGAGATTCTTAGTTACCTATGCCAGAGAGACCCTAGTAAACGAATGGGATGCCTAATGGACTGAGAGTAGTGAAGGGGTACATTCCTTGGGTAGGGCAAGTCAAGAGGAAGAGAGATGGTGGAAATCGGGATAGCCATAGGAGAATACCAATGGGTTGTGGGATTATTTAAGTTGTTAGTGAACAGTGACAGATACCCTCTTTTGTGGATTCCTATCCCAAACTCGAGGGTGACTTGTTGTTGATATCTACAAAAATGAGACTATGGTTGAGCAAAACATTCGTCCCAAGCAGATGGTTGCACAATTATTTTAAAAGACAAATGTTTATCTATATTTTGTGTTATTTTATGAATTTAATTGTCGCATTTTAACTCTGTGTTTGTGAATGGGTTATATGTTGTTGTGTGTGGAGTTAATTAGCTACATTCATGTTTATTTCATCATGTTGTAGTTGTATTTAAATTAATGATAGCAACGTGGTTAAATTTATGTGTATTCTTGTAGCTGGCAAGCTACATGATTAGTTCGTAGAAAATTTTTATTTTATGTGTAGTTCTGCATGGTAATGTTCCTTAGTTAAGCTTGGGGATGTTACAAATTGGTATCAAAGTAGAAGGTTCAACACCAAGCCTATATGGGCCAAGACCGATGCAAATTCAACAAAATTTCGTTGTTGTAGAGTTTCACATGTGATGGATTTGGGGAAAATAGTGGGAACAGAGTGAAATCCCCAAATTTATGAGCAGATGCAAGTTTAATTCACCTCAAAACAATCGAAGAGAGGATTAATGGCATAAATTTGCAGGTTGCAGAGTCGAATTTGGCCTGGAAGGTCAAATTATGTGTTTTAACAATTATTGAGGAGTTGGAAAATTGACAACCCAGATCATTCCTACATTAGGAATCGACGGACAAGATTCATTCTGGAATAAGTAAAAACTTCCAAGTGCACCGACGAAAAAGATTACACTAAACATCTTCCATAGGAACAATGGTGAAACTTATCTTTCCACACCAGTCACCAAGCTTCAACGAGATGTCCTTGGCCACACCAATGACCTTCTCCACACTTGAATTGACTATCTTGAAGGTTGTCCGTGTTGGTTCAAGCTGCAACCCAAGCCCTCACACCATGTATTCCCTCAAGAAGTTATGAGTTTCCTAAATTTCCACCATGGATACCACTGAATTCTCGTTGAATTTGACCCATACGTAGCAAAGTTTAGTCTCATCTTTCTCTTGGCTCTATGTGGATTCACCCTCCATGACAGCGTTCAAGACCTGCAATACTCCAACAAATGGGTTGTCTTCCTTCTCAAAAGCATTCAACTTCAGTTTCAAAGGAAAATTCTTCGCATAATGCTCCTTGGCACAAACCCAACACGAAATCAAATTCTTCTCTTTCACTACGTCCATTTGCTTGGCATTGTCTTTGTTGCCCTCGGATGTCTTTGTGTTTCCTTTGTCCTTCCTCTTCCCCGTCCCTTTTTACTGCTTCTCGGCTTGTGCATCCTCACTATTCCTAAGACCTTTCTTGGGTTCACCCCGGAATTTCAACATCTTGTCCACTGTGGTGATCGCTATTGTAAGAGTTTTCATGTTTTGTTGTCGCAACTCACTCTGCACCCACGGTTGCACACCATTCATGAAGTGGAAAATTCTATCTTCTTCTAACATGTCTTTGAACTCCAACATGAGCCCTATAAACTCCTTGATGTACGCTTGGATCTTACCAGCGCGCTTGAGAGCCAACAACTGATTTCTTGTGATCCATGCTTGGTTCCCCATATCGAACTGTGCCTTCAAGGTTGCCTTCATCTCTGCCTAGTTTTCGATATTCTCAATGATTCTCCTAGATGTTAAGTCTTCCACCTGATTCCTCCACCAAAGCTTAGTGGTTCCTATCAAGAACATTGTTGCAACGTTCACCTTGGCTTCGTCCAAACTTCTATTCAACTGCTCCAAGTACTGCTCAATGTCCCAACAAACATTTCCCAACAATTTAGCGTTGCAAGTCTCGTCATATGGCTCAGATTCCTTAATATTGATCCTCATCGGCGTGACAACAGAGCTCTTTCTGTTAGCCAAAGCTCGTTTCAACAATGCGATGGTGTCATCTTGGTCCTTCAACCTCTGTGTGACTCCAGGAAGTGCGTCCTCCACTGCCTTGAGTCTATCCTGAACATTATCAGTCAAGGTGTTGATAATCACATTTGCAGTTGCCTGGCACTCTTGGACGACTTCATTAAACCCATGCGTCATCTTTCCTATCTCAGTCTCCATCTTATCAACCTTCCCACCATGTTGGCACATTGTGTCCATCATCTGCTCAACAATCGTCTCCAAGACAACGAGTTGGTCCTTCATTATTTTGGTCTTGGGCTCCCTCTTGGTGCCACTACCATCATCCATGGATGGCCCTCCAACTATCTTCACTTCATTTTACTTGCAAAAGGGTTCGTCCAAGGAAACCAAGAGTTCGTCTTAAGACTTATTCAAAATTCTATGATCAACTCTGCAACCAGGTATGTGACAAGTTCTGCGAGAGTCATGTGTTCATCCATCTTGCCCAATTGCTCAGTTTACCCTTAGAACTCTGTGCTTGGCCTACTCAAGGCGTGTTCCCAAGTGATCCATAAACATGAGTCTTATAGTCTCACCATTTCACCAACATGGAAATATCTGTAACAAATATGACCTTAGCTCTGTATTGACGAGAAAAAGACTAGATCAAACAAGATGCAAGTCAAGTTGGCTCAAATACAAATGATGTCCACTACTCAGAAGTTGAGTCAGAGAAATGAGCCGAAAGGAATACAAGTTGAGTCAAAAAATAAGTTGAAAGGAATACAAGTCGAGTCAGATGCATGGTAAGTTGACCAAAGTCAGATCGACCAAGGACACCAAACCGACTTAAAGAGAACTTGGTTGAAATGGGGTGGATTTTAGTCGACCATAATTGATTGTTCGTTGAATGAGAAGGGGAATTCGATGAAACGAAAGGCCCAGTTGGAATGGGTCGACCCATGATTAATACAAACAATTAAAAAGGCGGATTTATTGTCCAACCGTGTTGGGAAACCCCCTACAAGTAAGATTTGGTGCCTGGCAGCCGAGAAAGAAATCTGAGGGCAAATTTTATAACTCACAATGTGAAAAAAACCTTTGGGGACAAATTCGACAACCAGCTGTGTAGAAAAACGTTTTGGGGCAATTTTGGCAACCCATAATGAGTCAAAACATTTTGGAAGTCGAGTTTGGTAATCAATGACATAGGAAAACATTTTGAGGTGAAATAGGTAGTGGGTGAAATTGCAAAAACTTGTATATAGATTACGGGTAGCTAATGAACGCCTAGACAACCCCAACTTTTGATATAAATGTCATCTATGATTTATGGGAAAAGAAAAATGCCCAACAAAGTTGAGAATGTGCCAACATAGAATTAACACACACACACAACGTAGAATTTACCCTAGAAACCCAAATGAGAAAACCAAAATTATTTTGGCTTCGGTTAGGCTCTTTATTATTCAACATTGAGAAAGTTACATGCTCTTTGGTACATCTCTATGCTCCTCAGTGACATCTGGGAAGCAAACTCTCTACATCATTCACAACCAAATAACCCTTCTCTCATTGTGGGGAGACATGATACCAAATATTGAGTCGTCCGGGAGGATAGATGGAAGGTCAAGTGTTCCCAATGCTTCAACTTCTCTCCAGTCCGCTTCTCCTTCTTTTGTTTGTTTCTTTGTATTTTCTCCCATGTGGAAAAGGTCTTATGAATGTTTCATTATTTCTTTTATACAATAATATACTGCCCGACTTTACATACATTACATACAAAATTAGACATCAATCGCGATGGCACGGGGCCCTTCACACCAACAATTCGATCTCCTTCTCCGTCCATAGCCTTAAACTTTGTCTGTGTTGATCATCTTTGAACCTGTGCTGATAGCCAATTGTTCTTGTCATAATCGATTTGGATCACCAAGTTTGTTCACAAGTCACGATTTTGTCTGCAACTCATCCCTTTACTTCCATCACAAACCACCAAGTCTGTGCTCGAGTTGCCTCTGCCACGGGCCAATCCAGTTGACTGAACCCTCACCAATCTTGTGCCCAAACTATCTCACCAAACAAGTGTGCCCCACCACAACTATTATGACTGCAGTAGTGGTGAAGAGCCAAACCTCGCTCTTATACCACCTGCACAACCTCACAGGACACACGTTCAAATATTGTGATCATTCACCTCTTGAGGGAATGCAACACTGCGAAGGTTCTTACTTGGTTACTCGACACACCATGAATACTTCATCCAGACTATGCCTCTTCACCTAGAGCATACCCATACTTCGTTCTAGGATACCATTGAGTCCCATTCCCACTCTAGTGCAACTCTTGTATACTTAGACAATTGTTAACAATCTAATACTTAGTCATATATAAATATATATCCATGAACATGAGAAACCAAGAGAAAAATTGTGGAACAAACAAAGACATACACAGAAATAGTGCAGGCGACACGAACCATGCCTAACACCCAGCTAAGTCTTTGTTATTTCCAAACAGTTACAATATGTGCACTACCGACTCGATTTACAACTTGGTCAGAGTCACACGACTCGCCTCACCTCACCAAGACACTCATACATAGATTCTTCACACCAAGACTCTCTATTGCAATCGTTTTTGCAACGTCCTGTGGTGCACCTAAGATGTGCCCACAACAACAGACTTGTTGTCTCTTCATTTCCACAGACTTTCACCAAGCTAACACAGATTTCGGTTCTGCCTCACACATGCTTCCAACAAACTTGTGTTTACAAACTTCCCCAAAACCTCCCAGAGAGTCCCCCTCTTAGAAACTCTGCCTTAGTTCGGTGCCTCAGACTTGCCTCAGACTTATTCTCCAAATCTCTTGCTAATCTTCTATGCATTCCTTTGGTTGTGCGCCTTTGCTCTTATAGGAACTCCAAGGGTCACTTGTGTGAAACATCATGTCTTTTAGATATGTCATGCTCCTTTGTGAACCCACACTCAAATGACCCGGCATGCCCCTCCATGGACCCGTTGCACCCTGAGTTTTGGGATAATCTCTCGGTGCACACAAATGAATTTGTGCACGCTCATTCCAAGTTTTGTGCACAATCATTCCAAGTTTTGCACGCACCCATTCTAGTTTTGTGTGTGCCTAATCTAATGTGCAAAGAATGACAAGAAGTGTGCGTCGGATAGAATTTTGATATTGTGCACCAAGCCTGAAGTCTACCAAGTGTGCGCCCACCCTAGTTTTGTCAGTTACGTTAGAAATCAAGAAGATGCACACCAAAATAAAGAAAGGAATCGTTGGGAAATATTCTCGAATGATCATTGCCAACAACACAAGGGAACGTGGAGCTGACATAAGATGAGTTGGCGAGGTAGTTAAGATTACCCCAATTCCATAAGGCTACGCGGACTACACATAAGTGCTAGAAGCGTGCGAGGAAGCTTGTTAGTAGAGCGAGTGGAGAAAAGCAGAAAGAGACAGAGCTCTCGAGTAGAGAAATCTATAAAAGGAAGCAACAACATCATAAATAGAGTTAGAGTGTTATACATTCACTTAGAGGATGCTTTGAGTTATTGTTTTACGGTGTGTCGAGCTCACTCATAACCTTTATAATATTTTTAGGTTGTAATGCTTCTAAATATAAGTTTGAGTCTGTAATACGTCTGAAGTCTAAAAGGATGCACATGGTGTAGTATTTTGTAACCCTGGGAATTATCTAAATAGGACATGAGACTTTGTTACTGTTGAATATAGTTTTCTTAATTATGCTTGTGTTCTATGGAATGGAAGGAATAATAAAGTTGCAATAGTTATGATCTATCGTGTGTCAATCAAGTGTTAATTGGATATACGTGTGTATTGTTTTACTTATTGATCAATAGTAATTTGATGTTAATGGAGTGCATGAATGCTATCCCAAATGGATCCCTATGTATTTATCCCTTCATCCATGTCACAAGACCAAATGATCTTTGTGATCCTCATTGTGTCTCGGGTGAGACTGTCTTCAGCCTTAGATGAAGATTGATATGTCGATGCTTTGGGGTTTTTGTTGGTCAACTCTGGACGAACCCTGGGTCTAAACTCCCCAACATTAGGAAGGACATGTGCAAATGTGAAATGATGCTAACAAATGGTTTTGTTTTCGAGACCTAGAAGTCTTGTAGGGAATGATGAAGGCAAGAGATGAGGTGGTATCCATCTCGAGAGGAAATTCAAGACTGGCTAACTGCAAAAGAGCATGAGTTTTCCCTGCGAGAAACTAAGGGTTTGAGAGTGAATATGAAGAGATCATGGAAAGATAAATATCTCTATATTGATATGCATTAGATGTTCTTTGTTGAATTTCCATGTTTGTTGTATGAATGGTTAAAAAGGCAAACTGCTACCAATTCTATAGTGTGGCCTTTAGAACCCGTGGTTTGGGATCAAGCCACGCTTGATACATCGAAGGTGTTGGACAATAAGTGGACTCAGACCATTGACTTATGGTTTTCTCAAGTAAAAGAGCGCTATATTATTGAATTTTCTGTGGAATACACTAATTCTTTCAGCGAGGTTGAAAGAAAGTTCGTGGAAGTTCCAAGGAAATGAATGCTAGAAGAGATTCAACTCTAGATAAAGATGTTGCTTGTGGAGAAAGAGATTATGCGCATGGAGCTTGATAGAATGGCTGAGTAAACTCCAATAGAATTGGGGGGGGCTGCAAAGACGAGAGAAAATGGATTTGTTGAGGAGGATGCATAAATTGTTGAGATGAGGTGAGGAATGGGATGGACCCAAAAGAGTAGAGGAGAGAGAGAGAGCCAAAAGATATGCATGAAGAGTTGAGCTAAGAAGGTAAGCGGAGCAGAGAAGTGGAAAACAGAGAGCAAGGGGCACATGATAGAGGTTCAATGTCAGGATGAAAAGAAAAGAGACCGCACCATGAGAAAGTGTGAAAGAATGCGTTGTGCCAGAGTGGAGCACAGGCATAGATAGACTCGTGAAGATGTGCAATGTCGAGAGTAGGGTATCCAGTGGGGATACCCATAGTAGTAGTGGTGGTGGTGGTCTCAAGGACCTAGGTGACGAAATTTGAACCCCTTGGCTGTTGCAGAGTGTCGCAACCCCGAAAGAAGATGAGGCACAAAGTAGAGTCACATGAGAAAGTAAAGAAGACGAAGGATCCGCTAGTGGTGGGGGAGAAGAATTGGCGATTGTAGATGGTCTTGCGAGGCTAGAAGTAGGAAAATATTTAGGTCCCCTCACAAGAAATGTCAGAAGGAGATGGACTTACCCCCCTTTTGAACCACCCCCTTTGTGCATTTTTAATCAAGAAGAAAGAACATCAGATAGTGAAGCGATTAGAGTAGGAGAAAGAGTAGAAGAAGATAGAAGAGAAGAGACAAGTGAAGAAGAAAGCGAAGCCAGTGCCACTTCCACAAGCGGACTATCATTAGTAAGGAGTTTGAAAACCAACATCCAGATCAGAGGAGTTGGTTTAAGAGTGATGATGGTGAATTAAGATAGCACCATGAGGCTACCCGTGTTCCACGGAACAAGAAAAGATGACACAGAACAACATTGGTTCACGTGCGAAGCAATATGGTCTGTGAAGAGGATCACATATGAAGTTGCAAAGATCACGCAGTTGGAAACCATGTTAAGGGACAAAGCCTTGATGTGGTAAATGAAGTAAAAGGCCACTGCGCTAGTGGGACAGACGAGGTCTCTTGTGGAGATCAAGGGGGATTTACTGAAGGAATTTCAAAATCCCAAATCCGAATCTCAATGTATTATCGAGATCAAGGAGATTAAGCAACAACAAGGAGAAATTGTGTGGGATTATGACCAAAGGTTCAATATTTTATTGGATAGGATGACATTCCAAATATAAGACGTGCAGCACAGAGAGTGGTTTATTGTGAGTTTGCTTCCCCATATCTGAGTCCCACTCACCCAACAAAAGGTGACGACTCAAGTGGAGGCAGTAGAAATTGCATTGAGTCTAGAAGTTGCGCTAGGAGGGGTAGAGATGTCAGCGGGATTGGTGCAGGTGCATTCGCAACTGGACAACCTGATGATGCAATTGCAAGATATGGCAAAGACAAAAGTCGTGTGAGAGCACGTTTGGTGTAACACATGTCGAGATAAGGGGCATCATAGGGACGAGTGCCCTATACTTCTGAATTATGTGATGATGGGCATGCCAAGTCCATTCCCAACTGGACAAACGAAATAGTACATGATATTTCGATAGTGGGGCCATGTACGACCCCACTTCCCAACTTTGCAGAAGTATAAAAAGACACACCTTAATTTATTTTGTGAGTTCTGTAAATATGTGAGACATGATGTGAATAATTGTCATTCACTCCAGTTGATGCAAGACAATACCCGTGATGCATTCTGAGTACATGAAGAATAGAAGGGTGGTGATCATGGTCGTGTTGAAAGAGGTGGATACCAAGGAGGTCCCAGAGGTGGATATGGGTGTGGTTGCAGCCGAGGATATGGTGAAGGGGGAGGTAGACCCCCCTCTTGTTTCAATTGTGGAGAAATTGGTCATGTGTCAAGGTTTTATAAAAAACCGCACGCGCTTTGTGCATACTGCTACGGTCTTGAACATGTCAATGAGGATTGTCACGACTTAGTGAATGAGTGGGAAGAAAAGAGGACACATTACAATATGGTGCATGTAGAGTTCTGGAAAAATAAGAAGAAAGATGAAGAAGTTGATGTATGGGTGGTAACTCGAGGAGGAGCAAAAACAGGAAGGGACTACCAGCAGTCTGAGAGCTCGGGTCAGAAGATGAAGGGGAAGATCATAAAGGTAACACAACCCCCTCTCGAGTTCGATGTTGCCCAACAAAAACAATTTATGTGCGACGTGCAGAGAGCTATTGAAGACTAAAGAGCGCGCAACACAGAGATCACTCAAGGAGGCTTGAATCCATGAAGAAGTGAAACAGGTGACACAGAGGTCGTTGGAGGAGGCCCTGATCCAAGTAGAACTGTAGTAGGCGACACTGAGGTCGCTAGAAGAAGCTTGCGCCCAGGAAGAGTTGCAACGCACGATGCAACAATCATTGGAAGAAGCATGTATACGTGAGGAGTTGCAGCGCGCAGTGTATAGGTCGATGGAAGAAGCACGTAGGCAGGAAGAGTTGTGATGCACCGAGCAAAGAGAAATGGAGGAACACCATCTTGAAGATTTGAAGTGTGCAACATGCAAAGAAGCATTGCGTGACTTAGGTTGCAAAACAGACATGGATGATCAAGTAGGTAATTTCTTACGTTTGTGTTTGAGATTGCTTAATGATCCTTATGTTGTGAAGAAGTTGACACAGATTCTAGCCACTTATATATGGAAGGACTTGACCGAGCAGAATATATCGGCTCCCCTACCAGAAAGAGATATGTGCCAAGTCAGTAAGCAAAAGCACACGGGGCACAAATTCAAGATGACAACAAAGCTTGGTGGCTATGACATGGGTGTAGTCATGTTGGATATGGGTTTTGACGTGAATATCCTATCAAAGAAGTTTTGGGAGGTGATGGGTAAACCAAAATTGGTCTGGTCGCCCATCCAACTACGGTTGGAAAACCAATACAAGATCTACCCCATAGGTCGACTGGAGCAAGTGGAAATGAATATAGAAGGGAAAAAACAAAGGCTAACTTTGAGGTCATGGAGATTATGGATGAATCTGACCCATACCCCACATTGCTTGGCATTGACTTGCCCTTTGATAATAATACAGTGTTGAATTTGAAGAAGAGGCAGATGTCATTTGAAACAGATAACCTGTGCATGTCACACCTCTGGATTTGTATGAAGGAGACAGATACAATGAGCCAATGGATGAGGATGCTTGGAGCTCAACTATTGAAAATATTTATAATATCACTGGGCGCAGGGAAGATTACATCAACTGCATTGTAGATGGAGAATTAAGCTAGAGAAGTGTCAAGTCTTATGACACAAATTCTGAAGATGCCATGGATAGGTGGTAAAACAAGCTATATGAAGTATCAACAAGAATGTGTGTACATATCTCCGCAGATGTGCAAGAAGAATAATTTGGATCATATCGATATGATGGCTCAGAACCGGTGGACACATTTATTGCATGGATATGACACATTCCCGAACATCACAAGGCTCACGTCCTTCACATAATGCGATGGTGGGATGCGCATTGAGAACCTTATCATGAATGGGTAATTGTCAAAGCATCCATGCGGGAAAGGTTTCGACCCGATATGGATATTCGTCGCTACATGTGTTCTTGTGACTGGAGGTCACGCATCGACATCAGATGTGCCACAGATACTTAGAGGGATCACACAAGATGTTAAAAAAGAAGGTCGTTCTCCCAAAACGGGGGCTTTCCACGACACATATCAAGGAGTCGCATGTGCAAGAAATGGATTTCTCTACAAAGTATGTGGTAGAAGAAAGAACATCAACTCATCCTATCACAATTAACCCCATTGAGCAAACAGACCAAGCCCATAAGAATAACACAGTCCAAGATACTTAGTGGAGAAAACATATAGGATGGATACGGGTGAAGCGACGCTCTGACCCACCAGGGGTCATTGCGATTAAGTAACCAAGGAGGAACAATGTCAGGATGCGCAGGAAACATGCACGACGCCCCCGAAGAATCATATGTGTGCATGTACGAAAATGTCCTTGTTATAATCAAGGCTCTATGGTCCTAGTCTTATCACAAATAGAGACAATGATGTGTCCATTATACAATAACCGAGGGAAAAAATCATTAACAGGGCCTTCCGTAGTAAATGCTATGACCTCCCCAGAGTTTCCGCACGTTTGGCGGTAAAATCGGTCATCATGTGCCATTAATGCACAAGGATTGATACGTTTCACGGATCACAAATGTCGGTRGAAGCGTCTCACGCAACTTCCAACCATTTATATATTGATGCGACTATCGGGATAGTATACATCTGAATGACCTGGAGGACAACCACAGTTACCCTACGACAATCTCAGTTCTTAACGACCACTAACACACCTCCTAKCTGTTTTGAAATACCCACTTGGTAACTTTCCATTTTTCAGACTCAATGTTGGCCGGTTCAGTGCAAACTTTTCTCAATCTATAAATAAAAGGGTCCACAATATTAGTCAAAAGGGAACAATAGTAGTAACGGTGAGCGGAAGTATCTGCCTCTTTACTCGACAATATCTTTCCACAAAACCCCGTCGAAATAATTCCCATGGCTTCGTCAAGCAGAACACATGGCCGAAATAGATCCATGATTGTCAATGATCGACAGACAACATAACCGACATTGCCTCGGCATGTGAGTTTCACCAGTTCCTGAACGGGGAGAGTGCAAGATGTCCAATTCACCGATTACGATGTCCACGAGCCCAGGTAGTTCTCACCTTAGCCTTCCACAATTATGCATGCACCGTTCGAAGTGCAGGCGGTAAGCCGTTAGTGCTCATCCAAGAGTGGGCCCAAACCCTTAGGCAAGCCATCATCCTCCCTCTGATTTGTTAGAATTTCATTGGTTTCGTTAACATTAGATTTACCATAGCATTTTTATCTTCTTTTAACATTCAATAATTATATACTGAAACATATAAGCAGTAGATAAACAAGCACAAGAGGACGGAAAGATTTATCCTGGGAAAACCCCAACTCGGGGAAAAACCTAACTAATTTTTCTTAGAGAGAATATTCCAATACAATCATGAACAGGCTCTAATCACAAGAGAAAACCAATAATGAAGAACCAAATGCTTATATCTTCTTATTTTCAAACCCTAGCGAGGGTAGACAACTGAGTCACCACAAAATTGGCGCAAGATAGGCGCATTACTAGTGCACCATAGAACTAGAACAACTGGTAACTACAGTTGCAGTTGCTACTGCAATTGCAACTGTAACTACAACCGCTATTGCAACTGCAACTAACACAAAGCAATTGGCCAACACCACACAACCTTAGCGCAAATCTTCCAGAGGTAGCGCATAAGAGAGATCACCAAGAACCACCAAGAATATTCTTCCCCAAGTGGGGCGCACTCTCCAAGAGAACCAGAAACCAGAAATAACAAAATTACAGTTGCAGCTGCAACTGCCTAGTGCACATTGTAGAAGGAGAACTATGTGTTTGTACAAATGAATTGACCTAGACTTGTATTTATGCTAATCTGGGTGCCTATCTAAGCCGACTTATTATTTTGGGTCTTTACTATTTCTGTGGGCCGACTTCTCTTCCTGGAAATTATATTTCCACTTTATTATTATTTCCCGTGGGTAGACTTCTCTTATGTGGCCTTCTATTTTACTTTATTCTTTTTTGGGGTATTCTTCAGTTGTTCAATGGTCTTCCTTTTACTTCTTGGAATCTTCTTCTTCTTTAAGAAAAGTTGTCTAGGAGGAAAATACCTCCTACAACTACCAAAACATCAACACTCCCTCTTGGCTAGGGAGGTATCTTTCAACGATGTCTTCATCTAGTAGTCCATTGACTACTCTGCAATGAACTAGTAGCACACAGCTACTACCATGCCATCGGTAGCTCAAATCATCCATGACAGTCTCCAAGACTATGCCACAATCATCCAGTAACACACAACTACCCATACTGTCCAATAGTACACAACTACTTCCATAGTCCTCCTGACTGTGTTGCAATCAAATAGTAGCACACAACTACTACCATGCTCTCCAACAATCAACTAATAGCACAAAGTTTCCACCATGTTGTCACGACTACATAGCAATCAACTAGTAGCTCTAAGCTATTTCCATGCTATCCAGTAGTCTCTCATGACTATGCAACAATCAACTAGTAGCACTAAGCTACTACCATGCCATCAACCATAGTYATGATCTGCAATCCACTAGTAGTCGTAAGACTACTACCATGCRGTCCAATAGTCTCCATAACTATGCAGCAATCAACTAGTAGTACTAAGATACTACCATGCCATCAACCATAGTTATGATCTTTGTGGCTATGCAACAATCAACTAGTAKCACACAACTACTACCATTCCCTCAACCATAGTCACAAACTCTATGACTATGCATCAATCAACTAGTAGCACACAACTACTACCATGCCATCAACTATAGTCATATCCTGCAATCAACTGGTAGCTACAAAAGCTACCAACATGCAGTCCATCAGTCTCTACAATTATGCAACAATCATCTAGTAGCACAAAGCTACTACCATGCCATCAACCATAATCATAGTCTACAATCCCCATGACTATGCAAAAATCAACCAGTAGCACACAACTACTACAATGTCATCAACCATAGTCATGGCCTCTATAACTATGCAAGAATCAGCTAGTAGCACACAACTACTACAATGACATCAGCCATATTCATAGTCTCTATAGCTATGCAACAATCAACTAGTAGCACACAACTACTACAATGCCATCAACCATAGTCATAGTCGATGTCTTTATAACTATGCAACAATCAACTAATAGCACACAACTACTACAATGCCATTAACCATAATCATAGTCTCTATAACTATGCAACAATAAACTAGTAGCACACAACTACTACAATGCCATCAACCATAGTCATAGTCGATGTCTTTATAACTATACAACAATCAACTAGTAACACAAAACTACTACAATGCCATCAACCATAGTTATAGTCTCATCCAGTAGCACGAAGCTACTCCCATAGTCCTCACGACTATGCATGTAATGTTTCTTCTCTCATGAGGTCTAATAGTGCATTACCCCCTCAGTCACCTCACATGACCGATCTAGGGAACCCTTGGCCAGAGGGGTTAGACGACAGGAGGAGAAACAACACAACTCCCTCTCAATCAAGGGTGGACATTCTGGATCATGCCAAACTTGTCTCTGAAGTAATCATATTTCACTCTAGAGAGAGACCTGGTGAGAATATTCGCTATCTGCTCATCTGTGGATATGTACCAGAGCTTCACAACTCCTCTCTGCACCATGTCTTGGATGTAATGATATTTGATCTCTATATGCTTCACACAACTTTGATTCTCACAATGTATCAAAGTTGGCTCCAACTCTAGATCAGTTATCCCTGCAAGCAACTTCCGAAGCCACACATCTTCCCAACTTGCCACACTAGTTGCTTATACTATGCCTTTGTTGTATTGAGTGCCACTGATGTTTGAAGCAACATCTTGATGTGATTTTCCAGTCCACTGCACTCCTTGCCCAGGCAAAGTCTTTATAACCCTGTAGCTTCACATCTCCATCCGAGACATATCTCAATCCATAACCAACTATACCATGTAGGTACCTGAACACATGTTTTGCAGCTATCTAATATACATGTCTAGGCTCAACCATGTACCGACTCAAAGTGTTCACAACAAAACATATGTCCGACCTGCTGTTAACCAGGTACATCAAGGATCTGATCAATTGTTTATACATCATGGGATCCACCAAATCTGAAGAAGAATCACTCAAGAGCTTCAGATTCGTCACCATAGGTGTGGCTATGGACTTGTTTTCCATCATCCTGAATCCATGTAGAATCTCAACAATATATTTTCCTTAGCTAAGGAAAATATCATCCGGCCTCTGCCACACCTCCAATCCCATCAAATCGAGATCCTTCATTTCGAACTCTAAAGTGAGTTCCCTCTTACACCCATCTGTGAGCTTCTCATCCCAAACATGTCATCCACATATAGTATCAATGGGAAACCATCCCCAAGCTCATCAAATAATTGTTTTATATGGCATATCATGCCCTGGGTGCCTGCTTAAGTTCGTACACAGATTCCTTCAATCTGCAAACACGAGACTCCTTCTCATGTACCTTTGCAGATGCTTTATGCACACTTCTCTTGTGCTATTGGAGCAAGTTTATCTTCATAATATTCTCCCTCTTGTTGGGAGAATCCTCTGGCCATAAATCAAGCTTTGTACATCTCTATGCTTCCATCTGTAACATGATTTATCTTGCAGATCAACTTGGAAGTCACCACTGACTTCCCTTCTAGTCTCATAACCAAAAAAAAAATCCATATCCTAGTCCTTCTGACTGGCTTCAACCTCTGTCACTCAAACAAGGGAATCCTTCCTGGAGATCTCATATCTCCTCGAAGCCTCTGAAGCTTCGATCCAGCCTCCTTAACTCATGGCACTTGTCTATCAGTTCTGGTAGATGTCTCCCTCTCCCATCTGAATCTGAGGAGGAATATTTTTTTAATGAAAGTGTCTAAGCCACTGACTCTCTCTGAGATCATGATCACTCTGAGTCTGCATGCTCCCTATGAAGCTTGACTCCCTCCGAGTCTATATAATCTTTGGATCCATCTACTCCCTCTACATGTGCTAACCTCCTCTGAAGTTTGATCTCCTATGAATTTTCCTAAGAAGGTTGCTCCTCCCTACTGGATCTTGAGGGTTGACTCCCTCTGAACTCTAGCTCCTTCTGAGCTGGTACTTTGTGGGGTTGCCTGCCTCACCACTGGTGGAGCCATTTTCTCTTCCTCATGATATGGCTCATCAATGTCATATATATGTATTCCCCTTTGCAATATGTAAAGTATCACAGGACCATGTCGGTCTCTTCCTGGTCACTACAACGATTCTGGGTAGGCCCTTCTAGCTCTACTAACTCTTCCTGATGGTCTAAAGAGTGATCAACTAAACTAAAGGGATCTTTTCGGTCATCTTTGGAGCCTTCTTTTCCATGTCTCAAACTAGAGACCATCTAATATGTTACCTCCTGCAACCGTCACTATAGCTCCCTCTTAGAGCTATCATTTGTGACCTCCCCGGCACAAGAGAAACAACAAGGGAAAATAGTAGACAAGAACAATTTTCTTATGGTAAGAACAATCGTAAAAACAAGAATAAGAACAATCGTCACAGTAGCTCCTTCTCAGAGCTATCACTTGTGACCAACCTGGAACAAGAGCCAAAACAAAAAAAAATACAATAAGAAGAAATAAGGACACTACTCTTCCAGTGTTGTGACCAATCATTCCTCATGGTAACCTGCCCGTAACAAGAAACAAGAACGACAACATCTCCATGGTAACCTTCCCGGAACAAGAAACAAGAACAACAACATCTCCATGGTAACCTCCATGGAATTTACAAGATAACATGTCTAGAACAAGGTCAACAACCAAGAACATCTCCTAGAGGAGATCATTTTATCTTGTAAACTAGTGCATCATTAATACTGAACAAAGATCTTTTACTTAATGATCATCATACCAACAATATTCAAGTGCTACGAAAAATTTGACAACAATAGCAGTAATAGAACTCTAAAGACTGTTATTCTAGTTACAACACTTACTTAGGCTGCAACAGTATAAAAATATCAAACCTGATATGCAAAACTGGAGTCTAGTTGTTGTTGTCCCATTTGAGTTGTTTTATATTGTAGGAGACATCGTTATTGTTGCCTCCAACTCATGGGCTTCCTCTGCGTGCACTAGATCTAAGATCCCTTTGGATCTACTATCACTGCTTGGATAAATGTCGTTTTTCCAAGTGTACGTCTCCTGCAAACACCCTCATCTTATATACACATACACCATCCAACTTTGTGTTCTAATCTGAGACATTACATCAATAAAAATTTAGAAATATGAATAAGAAGATTCAATGTCTAGGAAAATGTCAACAAGCCTAAAACCCTAAAAAATCAATTTCGACGGAAAGTCAATCTGAGAAGTGAAATAAGTGTGCTAGAATAGGGCGAGTTGATCAGTGGTAGAGTTTGTCCCAATCGAATTTATAACAAGTGCTCAACGAGCTTGACAAAGAAAATTGTGCAACAAAAAATTGTATGCGTAGCGACAAATCTCGGGATCTTCCTTCCAGCGGTTAGACTGTTTTGAAGGTAACCTCGCTCTGATTCCATGTTAGAATTTCATTAGTTTGGTTAACATTAGATTTACCATAGTATTTTTATCTTCTTTTAACATCCACTAATCATATATTGAAATATATAAGCAACAAATAAACAAGCACAAGAGGACATAAAGATTTATCCTGAGAAAACCCCAAACTCAGGGAAAAACCCAGCCAACTTTTCTCAGAGAGAATATTCCAATACAACCATGAACATGCTCTAATCACAAGAGCAAACCAACAATGAAGAACTGAATACTTATCTCTTCTTCTTGTCAAACCCTAGTGAGGGTAGACAACTGAGTCACCACAGAACTAGCGCAAGATAGGCGCATCAATAGTGCGCCACATAACTGGCACAATTGGTAACTGCAACTGCATTTGCTACTACAACTGCAACTGTAATTGCAACTATTACTACAACTGCAACTGGCACGAAGCAATTGGGCAACACCACACAACCTTAGCACAACTCTTCCAGAGGTAGTGCACAAGAGAGATCACCAAGAACCACTAAGAATATCCTTCACCAAGTGGGGTGCACTCTCCAAGAGAATTAGAAACCAGAAATAGCAAAACTACAACTGCAACTGCAACTTCCTAGTGCGCACTGTAGAAGGAGAAGTGTGTGTATGTACAAATGAACTGACCCAGACTTGTATTTATACTAATCTAGGCGCATGTCTGGGTCGACTTCTTATTCTGGGTCTTTATTATTTCTATGGGCCGACTTCTCTTCCTGGAAATTATATTTCCACTTTATTATTATTTCCTGTGGGTTGACTTCTCTTCTGTGGTCTTCTATTTTACTTTATTCTTTTCCGATGTGTTCTTCAATTGTTCATTGGTCTTCCTTTGACTTCTTGGAATCTTCTTCTTCCAGAAGAAAAGTTTTCTAGGAGGAAAATACCTCCCGCAGCTACCAAAACATCAACATGATTGACTGCCCTCATTTTGGGGATAGCGGGATCGTTACCCTGTGCATACATGGTGGGTACTTGTGGCTGGGGGGTAAGTATTTGGTCAATGAAGCAACAATATGTCACATTATAGGCCTATCCATGCATGGCGATGAGCTGGAAAAAGCCTTAGCCGCTAAAAAAGCTGCACAACACGAGATCTACGACACATACAATACACGCCATGGTCGACATGGGGTACTCATTTCAGAAATAAACGCCCAATTGGTTCGCTTTGCTACACAGTTGATAGCCTGCAAAATCCTACACAATTGTACAAAGGAGGAGTGCCCATTCAGAGTAGTCATTGCAGCTGAATGATGTGTAACCGATGTTCAAATGGCTTGGGCACAATATGTAATGAATGAATTCATTGATGATTGCTTAGACACCCAAAACTCCAGGAAAGAGTTTCATTATAGTTGGATTCTACTGCTTCTCTCTATGGTGCTTTGGCGATCCCCTTGGGATTTTGAACAACTTGCTGGAAGTAAGCATGTCTTTGAAGCTCCCTGATTCATGTGACTAAATGAGAGCAAGGATCCTCGCACGCAAGAGTCCAATGATGAGTTGTTTCAGAGTTGGTACCAACAACTAATCCATGCAACTACTTCACAAGAGCGCATCGTGTGTACTCTCATGGACAGGTATGATGGATACCTTTTATTTGAATGTAATTTCCATAACATGTTCATCTATCCCAGTGGTGATCACGACACTGCAATTGCACTCCTACCATTATGCATCACAAAAGAAGACATCCAACAAGGTGTTATTGAATGGCCCACTCATCTCCAACCACTTCCCTGAGGACACTGATACTTTAGAAACGCACACTAAGTGCAATCAGGACTGAAAGAAGGCTGAAGTTGCACGACAACAGATGCAGTGCGCAGTCCCCCATGGAAGGGGTCCCAATGATGATACGTTTGGAAAGCACTCTTGGGACCCCTATCCCGTGCAACTGCAAGCACAATCCACCCCGGTCGGGGTAAAGCGACAATGGACCAACCCATATTTTCGCAGTACCATTCCCTCCACACAACAAGGTTCCATCCAGATGGTGTTGAGCCTCGCCACATTAATAGATGCCTTAAAATAACAATTGTTGCTACATCAACAAACACATTCAGAGGCTATGCACAACGTCGACCATCTTTGTTGACAACTCGGGGACGTCGCACCAGTACCAGACACTACTCTACGGTCTCTAGCCTCCAGAATTAATTCCAGTGCCTCGCTCGGGTCCTTGGAGTGGACTCCCCAACATTACTTACAGTAGATGCCAATCGTGTTGGTATCTTGTTGGCACCAATTCCAACTCCCATGATACAAGAATGTGTTAACACCTTGATCGCTGAGTTAAGTGAGCACAACGACAAACTAGGCCAAGCTCATGCACAGTTACAAATCCAACACCAAGTGGACATCGTCACGCATAATCATACGCGCGAGCAATATCATAAGGAAATTCAAGATTGTCAAGCATTACAAAGGAAGTATGAAACATAAAGTGTTGCACATACAGTCGCCCAGGCCTAGTACATTGAGCTCAGTACAACGTTCATCGACCTTCTTGGAGTCATGGACAACTTATATGCATAGATTCCCACTACTTCTACATAAAGGCATGACATCCCTCTGGGATTTAAACTCTTGGCTGTCCAAGCCGACCTGCAACATCTAGAACACAACTCGCTTCCCTTCGTCAACCAACCCACCAAACCGATCCAATCGCCACTTAATCCCAACAACTGATTAAGTCGACCCAAGAAGCTCTCCACGATTGCCAACGTCGCGTGGAAGCATTCTCCCACATGGTCGATTACAGCTTCACCTTGTGGACCCTGTTATGCCCATTTTGTGGGATAACTAACGAGATCATGTCTCAAGGCCCTCAGGTTGTATATATGGAGTGCCGAGAGACCACAAGACTAGCACTGTCCACTTGCACATATGGAAGCCCGCTCTATCACCATAGTTTGGATCCATACATCCACCACACCAATTAGCTTCTATACGACACATGGGTCTTGCTCCATGCGGTACAAGTCAGGTATTGTGGCAGGTAATCACCCTAATATTTGAGGCATTTACAGATGTTGTATTTAAGCTGCTTATGATTATAGAACGCATGCTTGGACATTATGCTTTTGACCTTGTTTCACCTTGGTGAGTGTCATAGATTTCCTAGTAAGTGGCCAACTTTTGGGGAAGGGTTGCAACTAGGGATCCCTTTAGGGGTTATTATATCATTCCCCACCATACTTACCACTTTCCTCTCATTGCTTTCCATTCATATTGCCCTCTTCTAGGCCCTTTGACTTTAGTGACCCAAGAAGAGCATGTACCTCATTTCATGGGAAGAAGGGGTTGAAGGCCTAGGGGGATGGTTGCTGGAAAAAGATAAGAGCCTAACATATAAACCTTCTAGATGCTTGCCCATACAGGTCTTGAGAACGATGAGTTGCTTCTCTCAAAAGAATTGAAGACCTACACAATATCAAACACATAATAAATATCCCGCTTGAATATAAGACTAACACAAGTGCGTTACAACGCTTTACATGGTTACCCCTATGGCACTTTGTGGACCTCTTCTTTCAAGTGACATTGTGTTACTACCCCCAAAGCTAATCGATTCACTATTGGGAGTGCACATGTGTTTGGATCATTGATTAATTAATAAATGGCAATAAATGGGCTTGGAAAAAGGTTGTGTTAAGGAAGAAGGTGTAGCACACCCCCTACAAAGGCACCCGTAAATGAGATAATACGAGCCCTTGTATGTCATGAAATGACCTATGAAGTCTAACCCCCTATCCACCTCATCATCCACTACATGACCTTGAAGGGGCATCCCCTACTTGAGGGTTTTGGTGTACCCAATAAGACTTTTATGACAACCCTCCCAAACATAAACTTGGTCAATTGTATAGGGTCTTGGAGCATTTGTTTAATTTGATGAGGTAGTTTTGATGCACATGTTAGGTGCCTTGTTTATTAGATGTGGTTTTCACTTGATATGATTTTTTTACTTGAGATCCTTGGAGGGCATGCCTATATGTTTTGCAGGACCTTGTTGGGTGGATAGTTTTGGAGGAACAAGCCTAGCTTGGGCTTCCATGGGGCTTGAAGCCCATAGGTTGGATGCCAAGGGCCCACATGCCGGATCACGATGACTTGCCTTTGGAGACCTAGAAGACACCTTGGAAGACATAACCTATCCCTCACATGCCAAATGACTTGCCTAGGAGAGGAAAAACGTCACTTTTGGAGTGTTGACGTCACCTAGAGTTAGGGTTCGGTGGTGATGGAGGTGTTGCTTATTGACACATGGCACAATTTGAAGGAAAGAGGCTTTGAACCATGACAAATAGGCTTGGATGAATGAGAAGCGGCCTTTGGAGCCCTAGCCATGCTTCCCCAACTCCAACGACTTGCTCCAAGTGCCAAAACGTCTCCTTAAAGGGGTGACATCATCTTATGTTAGGGTTTATAATATGCAAAAAGTGTAAATTAAATATTATTATTTGTGTAAAGGGGTAAGATAAAGGTTGTTGACCCCTTATCTTATGTTTTACCCTTTGAATGTGGAGAAATTATGTTTTAAACATTTTGTATAAACAAAGATCATTTGAATCTCATTTGATAACATAACTCTCCCATTGTGAGAAGTATTTGGCTGAAATTTGCGCCCTCCTTGGGCAACCTTCTCTCTCTTTTGATTTTTGTCTCGGTTTCTTTATGCTATTGGTGGAAGAAGTAGTGCGCTACCCTTTATGGAGTTTTTCTTTGGCATTTGTGGTGGATTTATCTTGGTAAGAGGAGGTTTATCTTGTCATTTCTTGAACTAGGTAAATATTTATCTTGTTGATGCTTCATTGCTTGGTTACAAGTTTGATATGCTAGATTTCTTGGGGAGTATAAGGATTTACAACCCCACCATTATTTATCATTTTTGTCTAGAAGTTATTTGTTGCATAAGGTTTTATTGGGAGAAGTAAAAGGGCTTACACCCTCCTAGTATCTCCTAGCTTAGCATTTGCTTGGCTTGGGGAGTAAGAGGGTTTACACCCCCAAGGAGATAACATTGTTTAGCTCTTTATTTACTTGACTCCATAACCCAATAGCTAAAGGCACTAGTATAATTGCATTGGAGAAATAAAATATTGCATTGGTTAACATGCAATTTTATGATTTGAAGGTTGTCTAAGTTGGAATCAATTCTTTGCTCTATAAGCTTGATTGAGCCAGTAGGGCATTATCTTTTCCTAAGTACTTCTTGCTATTTTTATAAAACTTCATCTACAACCATTATGGTTGTAGAAACCCTAACACTTTTTCATTAATAACTTGCTTTTCAATCGTCAGAATTTGCCAAGAGTTTGCCACATTTATCTACTTGGTCTAGCACAACTTTTGGGTGGATTCTTTGTGAGTTTTGGTGGTTGGATTTACTGTTGTAACAACTAGTTTTCTATAGACATAAGGCTGCAAAATATCTCTGCAAACACTTTTTATTACAACCTTGTTTCATTGCTAAAGTCTTGTGCTTTCATTCTTAAGTATCACTAGTTTTTATCTAACTTATATCTTGCATCATTGGTTGGACTTTTAGCAATTATTTAGCAGCTTTAGTACTTATTCTCTTGCTGATATACATTGTTGTTTACTTCTGCAATTAGGGATAGCAAGCTTAACTTGCTTGTCCACCTAACATTATACATATATGCTCATCTTGTTCTTGTGTCTCGGGCATGTACAACATTCTTTGCAGTTATTCTTATCTCTTGGCAACCATTGACTACCATCTAGATTCTTTTCCATGCCTTTCCGCATCTTCTATTTTGACCTATAGGGGGAATTTCCTTCATCTCTTCACTTTCCATCTCCTTCCCCCCAGGGTCACCAAGATTCCCCCCTTGAGGTGATTCTATCATCTCTAAAGTGACGGAAATACCTGCCTAAGATGATAGTGGGTAAGTGTTCACAAATTTGTTTCCATTTGGTGGTTGGGTTGGGCTTTGCCCAACCTACAACTTGTGTGGTAACAAGCCCATCTCCAAACTCTGTTAGAAGTATCTACAATCCAAGATCGGGTTCACGCAATAGAGGTGGAGGTCGCACAACAAAAGAGGGATATGACTTCTTTGCCTCCCAGGGAACGTGGCACTGTGATGCTAGAAAATGCAACAAAAACAAAGGAGATCACTGTCACTCGGGCTGAGAAACAAAGTATGTCAGAGATGATCACTTATGCGACCGATAAGGCATTGCTCTTGTTTATGCATCTCTCTGACGTGCATGTTGTTTTCGACCCTCTCATTGAGAAAATCAATGCAAATGACCTGGAAACTTCTTAGGTCACAACAGTTGAAGTTGAGGCCATTGTTCAACTCATGCAGGATCTCCAGGGCTACCCTAATGAGCCCAAGCATTAGTTTAAGGAGTTCATGTAGGAACTCAGAAGCATTGTCCTGTCTGTTGCGATAGTAATTCCATGAAGTTGTTGGCTTGAGGACGAGCCAAGTAATAGTGGTGGGGGATTGTTGGCACCCAAAGTTTTGGGTTAATCTCTCTCGCGCACACAAACGAAGTTGTGCATGCTCATTCCAAGTTTTGTGCACACTCATTCCAAGTTTTGTGCGTGTTCATTCCAAGTTTTGTATGTGCCCATTCCAGTTTTGCGCATGCCTAAGATAATGTGTGGAGAATGACAAGAAGTGTGCATCGAACCGAGTTTTGATATTGTGTTCCAATCCTGAAGTCTACCAAGTGCGCGTTGACTTGAGTTTTGTCAGTTATGTTGGAAATCAAGAAGACGCGCACCAGAATCAAGAAAGGAATCATCTGGGAATCTTCTCGAATGATTACTGCCAACATCACAAGGCAAGGTGGAGCTGACAGAAGATGAGTTGGCGAGACAATTAAGATTGCCCCGATTCCAGAAGGCTATGTGGACTACAAGTAGGTGCTAGAAGCGTGTGAGGCAACTTGTCAATAGAGCGAGTGGAGCAGAGCAGAAAGAGATAGAGCTCCCAAGTAGATAAAGCTATAAAAGGAAGCAACGACATCATAAATAGAGTTAGAGTGTTAGAAATTCACTTAGAGGATACTTTGAGTTATTGTTTTGTGGTGTGTCGAGCTCGCTCAGAGCCTTTGTAATATTGTAAGGCTGTAATGCTCCTAAATATAAGTCAGAGTTTGTCATATGTCTGAAGTCTAAAAGGATGCACATGACGCAATATGTTGTAACCTTGAAGAATTATCTAAAGAGGACATGAGACTCTGTTGCTGTTGAATATAGTTTGCTTAATGTATGCTTGTGTTCTATGGAATGGATGGAATAATAAAGTTGCAACAATTCTGAACTATCGTGTGTTAATCAAGTGTTATTTAGATATGTGTGTGTATTGTTTTACTTATTGATCAATAGTAAGTTGATGTTAATGGAGTGCATGAATGCTAACTCGAATGGATCTCTGTGTATTTATCCCTTCATCCCTGTCACAAGACCAAAGGGTCTCTGTGATCCTCATTATGTCTCGGGTGAGACCTTCTTCGACCTTGGCTAAAGATTGATATGCCGATGCTTTGGGGTTTTTGTTGGTAAACTCTGAACGAACCTTGGGTCTAAACTCCCCAGTGTTAGGAAGGATGTGCACAAGCGTGAAATGATGCCAACACACCCAAACAAACTCGTGCACCCATCAACCGTCATGTCTCTTGGACGGATGCACCCCATCCTTGGGGGCGTGCACCTCTTGCCTTATGCGTTTTCTTGTGTCGATTGTCGTGACTCCTCGTGGGTGTGCCGATGGGGTCGTCCAACCTATTCAGTCTGCCCATGTTGTAGAGGGCGGACGAGTCCACTCCTTGGGCATGCTCCCAAGTTGCCCTGCCCTTGCCCAATCATAACCCAAGTCTCTGTCAATTGTTCTAAGGCAAGTAAGGTGTGTGCCCCCTTAGTGCGACACATCACCATTGTGCGCCCAAGGTGCTCTTGCTCACACCCTAACATCTTTGTTCGCCTAACTGATTGCTTCCTCCTTGTGCTCTTCGTCTGTTCCATCACTGAATCGGTCCAAGGAGCGTGCATGCTTGGTGGGTGTCATGGGAGACCTTACACTATACAACTCAAGCCTCAAAATGAAGTGACTCCAACATCTTGCATAACACATATGCCATGAATGTTTTATTTTAGTAATGACTGCTCTCTGTAATATAACAATACCTAAGGGTTTGAAATTCAAAACCTTTTACCTTTAGATATGTTTCGTTTGTTAAAAGATTAGACAAGACAAGAGCTTGATAAGAGGCACTCATAATGCATCGAAAAACAAAATTTGATAGAATACTAGGGGCAAACTTCCCATCAATCCACTGCATTCAAGAAAAAATATATAGTTGTGAGTCAATTTAGAATTGTCCCAAACATTAGAAGCAATATTCCACCATAAGAAGAACTTGGATTTTAAACTATGTCAAAAATGATTTTTTAAACTAGATTTTAAACTGAATTTTTGCCAAAAAGATGATGCTTTTGAATACCCATATCCTACATATTGCAACTAGGGATAGTATCTGACTTTAGGAATGGAGTTAAGGCTAGATGCTACTTGTAAGCACATGACCACACTAGAGGTAGCCTCTATGAGGACCAAAAGGGAGGCTGACTTATTTGTGGATACTATTTGGGTTGGAACTGCCCTTTAGTCCTAGAGTATGACCTTAAACTGCTTCTCATTGGCTAAGAGTTTGTTTTCCTTAGAGGTAAAGAAACAAGTAATGACCTAAGACACATAACCATCGGGTAAGAGTGGAACTCTACCCCTTTAAGTTTTGTTTACACACAATGATATCACCAAAATCTTAAAATTGTATCTAAAAATAAGCCCATAACCTTTCTCTATTATAAACTTTTTCTTAATTTGGAACAATTTATTTTTCTTGTTCTCTAGCATTCCTCTCATAGTTTTCTCATCTTGCGCGCTGGAAAACGGGCTAGAAAACACACCATGACTTATCTACGCCCCTTGTGCGCTGGAAAACGGGCTATAGAAAACACACCATGAATTATCTACGCCCCTTGCGCGTTCTTACAACGGACAATGTAACAACCTTTCACCGTTGGGGCCATCGATCATACTACAATACACTCAAATTTGGCGTTGTTTCTGATTCTGTTAGATCGTTTGGCATCGAACCCACAATATTGGCCAGCCTACCATGTGGGTCCGCCATAAAAACGATAGTAGCAGATTCATCGACGCCTCCGATCTTTACTCATTCCTGCAATCCCTACAAGGATCCTACAGTCTCATCAATTTGCCGGATACCCAAGAGCCAGCTTCATTCTTCTGCTATTGTACAGGCTGTCAAAATGGCAGGCGGGTTTAGCGGGGAAACCGAGATTGTTTCCTACAAATTAAGGGACTCCTGTACGCTCGTTATTCACCAAGGGGACATCACCAAATGGTTCATTAATGGCGAAAATGATGCAATTGTAAGTACCTCAATGCCCAATGTTCTTATCTGTCCATAGATTCCCACTTCCATTGAAAAAAGAAGTGGGACAAAACAAAAGGATCTATTCTCAGTTCAGCTCTGCGAGCAATTAAAGCATTGTTGTCCACAGATAAATTTTTTAAGTAATGGCCTTCATTTTTGTTGAATGATGGCATCTTCTGGCTGCATGATGAATGAAACCAGGTCTGAATTTCAAATTCATCCATCAGCCTGTAAAGTGGAAATTTGATGATGGTTAAACTTTTTGAATGCCGTTCATTTTAAGTCTTATGCAAATTTATGAAGTGTCATTATTTGGTATTTGCAATTTTATTCAAATGTAAAATACATAGCCTATTCATGATAGGAAATCAATGGCAGTTTTGGCACCCATAATAATCCATTTTCATTTGTCACCGTGTTCAATTGTTAAAATGCCACGAAATGCAAATGGACATCCGTTCCATAATAATCAAATTTAAAATAATTGAGAAATTTTACCTTTTATTTTTCTGCAATTCTATTAGTTTGATGGCAAAGTTTAAGAAGCCAAAACAGAAAGGAACTCAATAGGTGATGGCAAAGATTAACAACCCAAAAAGGAACGTAATAGGTAATGGGACAGTATCACCTTTTTTTATTACAGAGTCATTAAAGTTACAAATAGTGTGAGGTCATGGAAATGAAAATAAAAAGAACAACTATGATAAAAATACGGCTAATCTAAAATTGGTGGCTTAGTAGTCATAACACTTTTGGGTTTTTACTAGATCCATTCAAAATTTGAATCTACAGTGATCAATATATTACTTTGTACAAGGAATATGCATCCATGCCTATAAAAAATAGCTAAAATACTTATTGCTATATCAACCCATTGTCATCGTGTGTGGAAGAAACAAAGAATGCTTACTTTTTATCTGTAATCTTAAAAATCATGATATACAGTTTTTTTAAGACTCCATAGCCCTCTGTTCTTTACTTTTTTTTTTTCCTTTTGAAAACCAAGCAAGGTCAAAACTGTATCCTTTTCAGAGGGGGCAAAAATAGAGAACAAGCTTCTAACCGTGTGAGTAATTATACAAATGCAAACTGTAAATACCAATAACCATTAATGATCAGCTTACTTTATAATGCAGGGTAAGCTGGAATGAGGGCTAATGCCTTTTTCTCCAGTGAAGAGCCCCCGAATTCTCAGCGATTTTAGGCACTACATCGCTGTAAAGTTTTACAACAATCCTTCCCTCTAGCACCTTCCCAATTGTTGTCTATTTAACACCTTGGATTCAACATCTCCGTGAATTCAAACTTCTGTTCCGTGGAACAAACCTAACTTGACTAAATCCAAAACCCTAGTTTTCTCTTTCAATTCTGGGGGGTACTTTGTTGGGATGATGGGCGTTGTGAAGGTGGTGGATTATTTTAGAAACGTTTAAACTGACAATCCCATGTCCAGTAAAGGCTTTCTAACTCCTTTCCTACTTGCAAATTGGCAGCAGTAAGTGGCAACCAGGGAAGCCATTAGTCTATTATTGCAGGGTAGGTGAAATGCCAGTCCGAAATACAAGTACCCTCGGAGCCATTCAACTTCAATGTACGCAATTAATTGAAGATACAGTGTCCTGTAAAGGATTTCAAATTCATTTCCAACTTGCAAATTGGCCACAGTAAGTGGCAACCAGGGAAGCCATCACTCTATTATTGCAGGGTAGGTGAAAATCCAGTCTTAAATACAACTACTCAAGTAGCCATTCCTGTAGTAGTGCACCATCCACTAGTAGTGCAACTTACACAATTAATTTAAGATACAACCCGTGAAAAGGAAATTTGAGGGTCTAAGTATATATATACCCGTCAAATCATCAGTTCTCTAATTTTAACAGGACAGTAACTTTCTCTGTTCCATATTTAATTACAACTGTCAAATACGTCTGGAAAGTTGAAACCACAAATACATCCTGTGGGACGTCATGTTCCACATTTAATTACAACCGTCAAATAAGTCTTGAAAGTTGAAACATAAATACATCCTGTGGGACGTCAAAGTCCTGGCTTGAATAAAACCCAATATAAGTAATTTTGCCAATGTGAGATTGATGTTTAAGAGGAGTTTTGCTCCGAAAACCAGGTTAGAGCTACAAAAACAAATGCATCTTATATTTCATTAATGAACAAAAGAGGATACATCGTAAAATCAAAAATTTGCGGCCTAAGTAAGGGTGTGCTCGCCCCTCCCTATGTAAGCAATGAGATTAGCATGTCTGCTTTGGCACCAACTTCAAGAGAATCAAATCTGAAATTCCTGCTTTTTGCATTGCACTGATCTTGTACGAAAGTGGTGAACTGGCAATTTGGAAAACAGGTTGTTGATGGGTTTCAAACCTGTATCTCATACACTGAAATCCTTTGCACTGGCACTTGCTTGCTGCTGCATTGCTTTATCACAAGGGTTGTTGTGCCATTTTTTTAATAGAAATCTGGGCGAAGTTTTTAATGATAGGGGTTTATTAAATTACTTCAGATACTGCCTCATGGCAGTGGCATATCTGTTGCTTTGTACATAATGTTCCATTAATACAAAATAGAAGCATATATATATATTTTTCTTTTTTCTGACAAACATAAATGTAGTCTGTGGGCTGTCCAATTTGGATTCTTTCATGATAAGTTGCTAACCACTTCTCCATTGATTTCTAGCTTGAGAAGCAAACACTGATAAGTATTTTCTTTATGAATTTGTGTTTTTCTTTGTTGTATAAAATGTTTCCTAAATACACATATATTGCACATTTTGAAAAAAGCTGTGGATTTAAAAACAAATAAAGCCTGTTACCACTTAACCTCTCACCTTGAGTGCAAAGTCTTCACCAGGTGAAATGCCAAATGGAATTCGGAAGAGTTACCACTGTTGCCCTAGCACCCTCTTTCCCTCACTTTAGGATGACTCACTATCACCACAAGGGGGGCTTCCCTATTTCCTTATGTCTATTCAATCCACCAGTATATGACAATTAAATGCTGGGTTATGGACCAATGAATAATCTGCTCTTGGATTTGTCTTTAAATGAGAACTGTAGATTTATATAACAGCCTGCCCAGTTTGATTTCAGATGAGGTGAATAATACGGCTTTTAGTCTTTCTGGGCTGTAAATTATCAAGGATAAGAGGTGTAATTTCTTGATTTGATTGGCTGTTTGGTAGACAGGCTGATACACATATATAATTCTTCTCTTGCAACTTATTTCTGAGATTAATAATGTAGATTTATATACCTTATTTCAGATTTGGTTTTAGTTTTGACAAACAGTGAATTTCCAACTGTAACAAACCATGCATTTCCATATTTAAAGAGAGATCTACAAATGGAAAAATGACTATTATTTCCAGATATATTTCCAGCACTAAGGGAGGATCAATGGATGTATAAATCTGTTTTAGGGGTATGCTTGAGAAGATTCAACATGCAGATTTATACCACCAAGTTTAAGTCTCGTTTAGATATACAAAGTAGTACATAACTAGACTCTTTGGGGCAGATCTGAAGTATGATGGACTGCTTTAATTTTCAGATTTGTAGAGCAGAAATAAATTGGGTTTTTTATATAATTTTTATGGTGGTTATAAGGTCGTACCAGTGCCTAACAAAGCATAGGGCATATGGGGTCAAAGGAGGACTATTGGGAGGACATCTTAAATGAGGAAATAATGGTGATAAAACTACAAATCATAAGTTTTGTTATCCCCTAGTCTAGGGATAACTAAGGAGATTATGTCTCGAGGCCCACAGGTCCTAGACATGGAGTACCGAGAGCCATATTGACTTGAGCTTGGCCCTGGAGGGTCCATCCTTTTCTTCAGTGCCTCCATACTATCAACAACAACAACATCCATCCCATCGACCTGGTCCTTCAGCAACAGTGGGTCTTGCTCCATGAGGTAATGAGTCCGGGTATCATGGTATGTGTCACCCTGATTCCCAAGACATTCGAATATGTGCATTTAATTCTCTTTTACTTCATGACGTGTGCTTGGACTTTATGCCTTTTGACTTGTCCACACTCGGGGTGAGATGACAGGATGCCCTAGCAAGTTGGTTCCCTTAGGAGTGAGTTGCCACTGGGTGGGTTCATGAAAGGTCATCGTCCATTCACACCATATTTCTTCCCTCTCATCCATCCCCTGCATTGGTTTGGGCATTGGGTTTGCCAAGTTAGCAAAGGGCCGTACCTTGCTTTGTGGGAAGAAGGGGCTAAAGGTCCAGAGGGTAAAAGTAGCTGGCAAAAGATAGAATCCAAAAGTACAAAACCTTCAGATGCTTCGCCCAGGGATCCCCGAGAAAGCAGTAAAAAGCTTCTCAGCAAGAAATGGAGGGACCCATAAAATAATAAACTCAAGACCTAGTTGGAGGATAGGGGGTCTCATCACGAGCCAGCCTATTAGGTCCATGGGCATGTAGCGGTATGACACTACCATTCAACTGGTCACCACACCAGGGTAGTGGCTCTTGGTGGCATAGCCAAGAGAAAGGGGGTCTCATCATGAGCCAACCTTCTCATCTCCGTGAAATGCTTTTGGGTAACACTGTCACCACTAGTCACTACGCCAGGGCAGTGTCCCCCAGCTATTCTCTTGAAAGAAAAAGCAATAAGATAAAAAAGGTAAAAAGGGCATTGAATGGGCTTGGAAACACTTGCATCCATGACAAGGTGCAACTCACCCTCTTCAGAGGCACCCACATGTAAGCCATACATTTCCCTGTCATCACTGCACCCATTGCCCAAACATCCCCATACCATCTCATGCACTTACATGACCTAGATTGGTCTTCACCTAGAAACATCCCACATCTAAGGAGAATTAGCCCAATAGGACGTCCTGAAACCCTCTCCAAACCTGGCTTGTAGAATAGCATAATGTCTTTGAGCACTTGTCTGGAAAAGGGGGGTTTTACGCACATGTTTAGATAACTTGATTATTAGATGTGATTGACATTGTTATGATCCCTGTGACTTATGAGTCCATGGAGGGCGTACTTGTTGTTGCCGCAGGACCATGCCCGATGGATAGGTAAACATGGGGAGATGATTAGCTCGGACCTCCATAGGGCTAAAAGCCCACCAGATGGATGCTGAGACCCCAGCAAGGGGGCAAAAATATACTAGAGGCTTGCACCGGAGAGAGAGGAGGGTGTTCCACCAGAGACAGTCTGGCAGGCCTGGACCCAGGGGGTCTTGCCCTCCCACCATGATGTTGGCCCTTGACATCATCATTCAGAGCCTTGACGTCATCTAGTTGAGGTGTCCAGCTTGAGGATGGTTTGGGTTGGCACGTGTGGCAGTGCCTGAGGGATTTTGAGCCCCAACATTTCACTTGGAGGGCTAGCGTTCCAGCAGAGAGGCTAATGTCACCCCAGGAGGGACATGACGTCACCCTAAAAAGATAAAATTAGGGTTTTATTGGATAATTTTATGTAAAAAACTGGATATTTGATGTAACTAGCCATGTCGGCCTTTTTGACCTAATTTTGTAATTAAAGGTCATTAGAATTGTATAAATAAGGGATTTATCCCTTGTATTATTTCATGATCTTTCACTCAAACTTGGTGAGGTCTGAAATTCGGCCCTCTCCTAGGGTTTTTGGCTGAAATTAAGTGGTGCGCAACTCTTGAAGGAGGTTATTTTTGGTGTTTTTTGGCATTTTTCTTGGTGGAGAGTCTTCAACTAGGCTAATTGCTAGATTATTCTTGGTGAATGTAAGTGAATTTCTACAATTCTTCTTTACTTTGAATGGTTATAGAACATTTACTTTGCATTTTTTCCAAGATTATGAAATTGCTAGCTTAAAACCCTAGGAGATCAAGCACATGTTATTGTCCTTGTCTTAATAGCTTTTCACCTACTAGATTGTGCTATAAACCCTACCTTTTGAAGCATTGTGCTAGAGCCTTGCCATTGCAACACTCAAGTATCATTTGCTTCATCAAGCCATTGTTTACTTCAAGCTTGAGCTAAAGAAGAAGGAAAATTGCTAGGGCCTAGGGTTACCTACTTCCTAGTAGCCGTTTTCCCTCTAAGGCTTGTTAATTGAGGCCTTAGGTTACCAACACCTCAATCATCATCTTTCTTTGTCCTTAGCTCATACATTGTCATTTGTTTCCTTCAAGTTAAAGTGACTCCATCAACCCTAAAGACACTGATCTAGACCTTGCATTTGATTGATTGATGAGATCAACCCTTAAATCTCTTACCTCAAGCTATCTACTAACCTTTTCTAACCCTAGATTAGACTAATTCACTAACCTTCTTGATGCTGTTACAAAAGTAAGCTACAGCCAATTATTACAGCAGTAAAAGCCCTTAAAAGCAATTACAAAAGTTGATTTATATTGCCTAATTAATTTCTGACAAGTGCTAGGATATTGCTATTGTTGGATTATCATTTTTGGTCATTGTGAAACTTATTTAAGGCATTGATTGTGAAGCTATCATCTTGTATACGTTGCTGTTATAAAATTTCTGTTTGCTTCATCTTGCATCAACTTATTGCTTTTATCAACAAGTCCAAGGTTTTATGAAGCACTAACATCAAATTGTACTTGCAAAAGATATTGTTTTCTTGTTGCTTTGTTCTGGGTAGATACACTCAAGCATATCATTGCTTCATTTGCTAGAACCTTGGGACTTTTTGATCAATGTGACTTGTGAGAGGGGACATCTTCTCTTGATACTTCAACCTTTGCCTTCTCAAACCCCCAGGTCACCGGGGACGTCTCCCCTGGGTTATCATCCCTAAATAGAAAGAGGTGTTTTATTAAGGTGATAGTGATATGACAACCTCCTGTTACGCCAATTTGCCCTCCTTTAACCTTTTCCTTTGGGATAAGTACAAATTGTGCGATAACATTTTGGCGCCGTTGCCAGGGAACACTGAGTCAATTCTCCTCAAAGACGACACTTTTTGGTAAGACTTTCCTCAAAAGCCTTTACTTTTCAAAGCTTACCCGACGACTCCACTGAGGGTGATCCCCTCATCCCTTTTGATAGTTTCAAGAAAGTTATCTAGCGACTCCACTAATGACAAAACCAACCATGACTTCTCAATGTGACTCGGGAAATTTCAAACCTTTAGACATGAGTAAAATTTTGGGATACCCTCGACAAATGACCCCGAAGTACGAGAAATGGCTCCCTAAATTCACTATTTGTGATGGGGAGAGAGCCGACTATCACATGGGTTATTTTTGGGCTTTCTTTCAATTCCACCCTATCAATGACGATGTTGAAGATTTGGCAATGAAACTCTTCTCTGCCACTCTTCATGGCAATGCTAGGGAGTGGTATGACGACCTCCCTGATGCTAGCATCACATCTATGGAACAATTGGAAGAAACCTTTCTCAAAAGATGGGGTATTAATTTGGAAGATATCCCAATACTACTAAAAAGACTCGAGCATATAAAGCAAACTGAGAATGAGACTATCAGATAGTTCCAGGATAGGTTTGAGGACCTTCTATTTCGAATTCCTGGAAGCCATCATCCTGAAGACAAGTACCTCGTTGATCTCTATACCAATGCACTCGTAGTGCATTTAGGGTTTCCCTTCAGTAAAACGGGCCCTAGAACGCTCCATGAAGCTCATAACATGGCTAGAGAAATCGAGACAAATATCTCCTTGTCCCAAGAAATACACCTCTTTGCCCCAACCACTCTTAGTTTGGAGAGATTAGTTTCCCTTGAGACCTTTACTGCTGATTTCCAAGAAGAAGGGGAACAAATCATCGACCAACAAGAGGCTAAGAAGAAGGATCTTGATGAGGTTTTCCAATCCCACAAGGAAGAGCAAAGGATTGGTCATTCCTCTGCCAAGAATAATGAAGACGTGGTTGAGGAGCTAGAACCTGGAGACATCAAAAACAATGATGAAGTATTGATGTGTCCTCCTCCCTCTAATGAAGCCATCCAAAATCCCATTTTTCTTGCACAAGAAGAAGAGGATGAGGTTAGTCACTTTCCTTTCCAGGGTTTTACCTTATTCTATGATTCAGAGAGTGAAGGAGAAATGGAATCCTCGGGCAATGTAGATCCTCCTTGTTGTACAGTTGAAGATATAGGGGCAAGTCATGAGGACGAAACAATGATGCATGCTGTTTCATTTGATGAAATCATCCAAGTCCTCAAAGCTCTTGCACAAGAAGAGATAAACACGGTGAGTTACCTTCCTTTCCAAAATTTTGATGATGCTTTGTCTTATGATTTGGAAAGAGAAGAGGTATTAGAGGAGCCCTTGGATGCTTTAGATCCTTCATGTTATGAAAAAGGTAGTGACATTGTTGATAATATTGATGAGTTCATACATGTTGGAAGGTGTAAGTGGGTTGTGATTGGTTCTAATGAGGATCCCATTTACAACATTGAAGGTCATTTCCAAAAGTTGCCTTTGCAACTATCATATGAGTTTACTAATTTTGACAATTGGCAACAAGGAGATGATATAATTACAAATACTTTCCAAACACCCAGGGATGATCTAGTCCTATATTTTCTCGATGATTTTTGGTCATACCTTGAGGATTTTGATGAGTACTCCTCTGAGCGTTTGGATCTTTTCTATGAAGAAAATTATCAACCATCGTTATGCTCAGATCTTGATAAGAGTGAGGAAGTTGCTTTCCTGAAGCAGAATACCTGTGATAAGATTTTCCACCTCCCTTTGATTACTCTACCTCGCTATGTCATTGAGGGTATGGTTTGGAAACATGTCCCTTATCCCAAGTCTTTTGTAGGACAAAGCCTCCTGTTGGATTTTAGGGGAAGGTTGGGTACCTTAAGAAAGAGCTTATTATCACAGTCTTCCAGCTCCCCCTTAAGAAATTGTCAGTCATCCTTTAAGTTCTTGCCAGTCCCTTCCCAAGCCTCAGATTGTGAAGACGTCCGGGGTGGCCAACCTTTAGACTCTTTGAGTCAGTCTATTGAACCTTTGACTTTTCATGATCTCTTTCTGAGATGGATTGAGCACTTTCTTGAGAGTATGACTTGGCACCTTTTGGTCCCTCCCTCCCGCTTCCATGAGCTAGACTTTACAATTTCCGATGGTACAATACATTTTCTAAGTCATGTCATTTTTGTGCTTGACTTATCATTGTTTTGGTTTATGATGAAGCACAGAGGCAGGTATCATGAGACATTGCTAGGATGGTTTCACTGGCTATTTGACTACACCTAGCATTCAACCAACAGGTAAGTAGAAGTAAGTAGGTAGGCATTTTGCATTCATTGTATATACCATCTGCATTTCATGCTAGAGTAGTTGTATTTCCATTTGTATATATGCTTGCTTACTTTCATTTTATTGTACCATATATGAGCCTGGGGTGATATCACCACCCCAAATGATTACTAATAAATTTTGTTGAGATCTAGCAGGTTACAGGTCATGCCAGAGATGCTGAGGTTCTCATGCGCTCTATGGTGAGCACATGTCCCTGAGTTGGAGCTAGATGTTATCCCCTAGCCCAGGGATAACTAAGGAGATTATGTCTCGAGGCCCACAAGTCCTAGACATGGAGTACTGAGAGCCATATTGACTTGAGCTTGGCCCTGGAGGGCCCATCCTTTTCTTCAGCGCCTCCATCTTGTCAGCAACAACAACATCCATCCTATCGGCCTGGTCCTTCGACAGCAGTGGGGCTTGCTCCATGAGGTAATGAGTCCGGGTATCATGGTATGTGTCACCCTGATTCTCAAGACATTTGAATATGTGCATTTAATTTTCTTTTACTTCATGACATGTGCTTGGACTTTATGCCTTTTGACTTGTCCACACCTAGGGTGGGATGACAGGATGCCCTAGCAAGTTGGTTCCCTTAGGAGTGAGTTTCCACTGGGTGGGTTCATGAAAGGTCATCGACCATTCCCACCATACTTATCACTTTTCATCTTCTTCCCTCTCATCCATCTCCTACATTGGTTCGGGCATTGGGTTTGCCAAGCTAGCAAGGGGTTGTACCTTGCTTTGTGGGAAGAAGGGGCTAAAGGCCTAGAGGGTAAAAGTAGCTGGCCAAAGTTAAAATCCAAAAGAACAAAACCTTCAGATGCTTCGCCCAGGGATCCCTGAGAAAGAAGTAAAAGGCTTCTCAGTAAGAAATGGAGGGACCCATGAAATAATAAACTCAAGATCTAGTTGGAGGATAGGGGGTCTCATCACGAGCCAACCTATTAGGTCCATGGGCATGTAGCGGTATGACACTACCATTCAGATGGTCACCACGCCAGGGTAGTGGCTCTTGGTGGCATAGCCAAGAAAAGGGGGGCTCATCACGAGCCAACCTTCTCATCTCCGTGAAATGCTTGTGGGTAACATTGTCACCACTGGTCACCACGCCAGGGCAGTGTCCCCCAGCTATTCTCTTGAAAGAAAAAACAATAAGATAAAAAAGGTAAAAAGGGCATTGAATGGGCTTGGAAACACTTGCATCTAGGACAAGGTGCAACTCACCCTCTTCAGAGGCACCCATAGGTAAGCCATACATTTCCCTGTCATCACTGCACCCATTGCCCAAACATCCCCATACCATCTCATGCACTTACATGACCTAGATTGGTCTTCACCTGGAAACATCCCACATCTAAGGAGAATTAGCCCAATAGGACGTCTTGAAACCTTCTCCAAACCTGGCTTGTAGAATAGCATAACATCTTTGAGCACTTTTCTGGAAAGGGGGGTTTTATGCACATGTTTAGATAACTTGATTATTAGATGTGATTGACATTGCTATGAGCCCATGGAGGGTGTACTTGTTATTTTTGCAGGACCATGCCCGATGGACAGGTACACATGGGGAGATGATTAGCTTGGACCTCCATAGGGCTAAAAGCCCACCAGATGGATGTTGAGAACCTAGCAAGGGGAAGACATATATCAGAGGCTTGAACCGGAGAGAGAGGAGGACGTTCCACCAGAGACAGCCTGGTAGGCTTGGACCTAGGGGGGTCTTTCCCTTCCACCATGATGTTGGCCCTTGACGTCATCATTCAGAGCCTTTACGTCACCTAGTTGAGGTGTCTAGCTTGAGGACGGTTTGGGTTGGCACGTGTGGCAGCTCCTGAGGGGTTTTGGGCCCCAATGTTTCACTTGGAGGGCTAGCGTTCTAGCAGAGAGGCTAATGTCACCCTAGGAGGGGCATGACGTCACCCTAAAAAGATAAAATTAGGGTTTTATTGGATAATTTTATGCAAAAAACTGCATATTTGATGTAACTGACCATGTCGGCCTTTTTGACCTAATTTTGTAATTAAAGGTCATTAGAATTGTATAAATAAGGGATTTATCCCTTGTATCTTTCACTCACACTTGGTGAGGTCTAAAATTCGGTCCTCTTCTAGGGTTTTTGGCTGAAATTAAGTGGTGCACAACTCTTGAAGGAGGCTATTTTTGGTGTTTTTGGCATTTTTCTTGGTGGAGAGTCTTCAACTAGGCTAATTGCTAGATTATTCTTGGTGAATGTAAGTGAATTTCTGCAATTCTTCTTTACTTTTGAATGGTTATAGAACATTTACTTTGCATTTTTTCCAAGATTATGAAATTGCTAGCTTAAAACCCTAGGAGATCAAGCACATGTTATTGTCCTTGTCTTAATAGCTTTTCACCTACTAGATTGTGCTAGAAACCCTACCTTTTGAAGCATTGTGCTAGAGCCTTGCCATTGCAACACTCTAGTATCATTTGCTTCATCAAGCCATTGTTTACTTCAAGCTTGAGCTAAAGAAGAAGGAAAACTGCTAGGGCCTAGGGTTACCTACTTCCTAGTAGCCGTTTTCCCTCTAAGGCTTGTTGATTGAGGCCTTGGGTTACCAACATCTCAATCATCATCTTTCTTTGTCCTTAGCTCATACATTATCATTTGTTTCCTTCAAGTTAAAGTGACTCCATCAACCCTAAAGACACCGATCTAGACCTTGCATTTGATTGATTGATGAGATCAACCCTTAAATCTTTTACCTCAAGCTATCTACTAACCTTTTCTAACCCTAGATTAGACTATTCACTAACTTTCTTGCTGCTGTTACAAAAGTAAGCTACAGCCAAATATTACAGCAGTAAAAACACTTAAAAGCAATTACCAAAGTTGATTTTTACATTGCCTAATTAGTTTTTGACAAGTGCTAGGATATTGCTATTGTTGGATTATCATTTTTGGTCATTGTGAAGCTTATTTAAGGCATTGATTGTGAAGCTATCATCTTGTATACGTTGCTGTTATAAAATTTCTGTTTGCTTCATCTTGCATCAAATTATTGCTTTTATCAACAAGTCCAAGGTTTTATGAAGCATTAACATCAAATTGTACTTGCAAAAGATATTGTTTTCTTGTTGCTTTGTTCTGGGCAAGTACACTCAAGCATATCATTGCTTCATTTGCTAAAACCTTGGGACTTTCTGATCAGTGTGACTTGTGAGAGGGGACATCTTCTCTTGATACTTCAACCTTTACCTTCTCAAACCCCCAGGTCACCGAGGACGTCTCCCTTGGGCTATCATCCCTAAATAGAAAGAGGCGTCTTATTAAGGTGACAGTGATAAGACAACCTCATGTTACCCCAATTTGCCCTCCTTTAGCCTTTTCCTTTGGGACAAGTACAAATTGTGCGATAACAAGTTTAATCCAACCTTTTCCTTGCTGTCCTATACTTCAGAAATTTAGCAATGAGAGATCACTAGTGAAGACAACCTCCAAGACTGGGTTTTGTATTTATCAAGGAGAATTTACTCACTCATGCAACCAAATGTAGAGAGAGATACATTCATGTAAGATATCCAATGGCATGTACAAATAAAGAGGAATTGTATTACTCGACTTAGCATCCCATGATCACCATGAAGACAACTTCTTTAGCACAAGAGAAGCCTAGATCTAATGGATAAATTTGCTTTTATAATGTTCTTGGCTCAAACCTCCAACAATAAAATGACAATATTTGAGCAAAAAGCTTAGATCTAATCTAGAAATGCATAAAAAATAATATCTCTTGTTTGAATTTAAGGGCAAAACAATAGACTAGCTTGAACAAAAATATTTTTATAAATTTCCAATCATCTGCCACTGTAATTCTGGATCAGCAACACATTAAATTTTTTTTCTGATGCCCAAATATTCACCCCATGCCACCTCATACACTTGCATGACTTGGATTAGATTCCACCTGGGAAACACCCCAAACTTAAGAGAGGTTAGCTCAATAGGACATCCCGAGACCCTCTCCAAACCTAACTTGTCAGATTGCATAACGTCTTTGAGCATTTGTTTGGGGTCTGTTGACCGCCTATTCAACTAGGGGGTCAACTCCATGTACCATGAAGATATGCATCATCAGATGCAAACAAGTCGAAGACTTTTTGGTTCTACATGGCATTTTTTTTGCTCCAGCACACAATTTTGTAAGCGAGATTACCGCACCCTTGCGTGGGTTAATATTGTAATAGGTCTACATGGATCATGGTTAGGTCAGTGGCCTTATGATTTCTTCATTAGGAGAGTTCCTTTCACTGATTGTTTTTTATCCTTAGGAGGTTAATGTGGCCCAACCAACTGGGTTAATCTTCCTTGAGTTTTTCACTCCCACTAGCAATAAATCCTCCAAAATGGTGAAAGACATTCTAATGAAGTCATTCTTAGGTAGCTAGTGTTTAGGAACGATGTAAATGACCATGCAAGACAACACGGAAAATTTCGTGATTTTTAGTCGAGTCTAGCTAGGTTTTTTTTAATTAATTAATTTTTCCTAAAGTTGGGAATTAAATTAATTAATTCTGGATAATTAATGTAAAACTTAGGTCCCTGGGCTTTTGATAGGGGTATTTGTACTCAAAAGAAAGGTAATGAGACTCCCTACACCCTTGGACCAGGTTTCAACTCAGTTGGACAAGTTTTGTTAGGATTTTGTCCACTTAGGAGTTTTAGTCGGAAAACAACAATTTTAATTGCTAAACCCAGGACATGGGAAAATGTCAATTTTGTAAAAATTAATCAAAAAAGGTAAAGTTAGTGAGAGAAACCCCACCTAACCCACCTAACCCATCCTAACCATTACCTATCCTTTTTACCCACTCATTTAATTAATTTCCCACTTAAAGCTTACATCCCCCATATGAGGAATACGTCCCCCTTTCCATTTAAGTTTGGAACTCACCTTTAATTAAAGTGTGGGTCCCTCCTTTCTTACTTGCGTCCCTCTTCCCTCCACATCATCCAAGAGTGTGGACTCCACACTCCTACCTCATGCCCTCTCAAAAGCTCACGCATTCCCTTTCTAACTCACGCTTTGTCTTGGATAATTGGAAACATCTCTTGTGAAAGCAAGAAACATCTCCCTTAAGGCATGCGTGGGCCTCCTCTTACCCAATTCGCCTAGCTTTCCTTGCTTTCTCCCTTTCCACTCATCTCACATTCCATTTCTCCTCACCCTAAAATCTCACGCTTTCATTGGTGCGTTTTCCCTTTGAGTTGTCTTTCCCTTTGGATCTTTGACAAGTGTTGAAGATCCAAGAGGGGTCTATTGGTCTCCCAAGGCTATAAAAGAAACCTCTCACTCCTTCATTCTTGACCTTGCTTCAGAGTATTGTTATGCTACCGAATTATCCATCTCTTTCTCTCTCTCACTATTGTCATCTTGCTTCACTGGTTTTGGTTCTTGAAGAGCTTGGAGCAACATTGTTGCTACAACCTCTTCCCATTTAATAATACGGAAATCGCTTTGGAGGAATTGGGAGTGTTGGATTTTGTCTACATGCTTCATCTATATACACGAGGTGATATTGTTCTTAGCTTTTAGTATTTTGTGATCATTAAGTAGCATAGCTAAAGTATAACTTTGTTTGCTTGGCTAGGTGAAGTAAAACTTTGTTTGCTTGCCTATATGCATTATATTCATGTTTAATACTAACTTTGTTGTATTATGCATGCATGCAATCCATTTATCTATTTGATCTCGCAGTCTATTAAAGTTTGCAGTTTGCCTTGAAAAGGAGTTGTTGGGATAGGTTCAAGGACGAATCTACCCTCATCTTCACTTAAACTTCATTAGCAATTTTTTGTTCTTCTTTCTCCTTATTCCACTTTCAGATTTTGGTATATAACTTGCTTAGATAGGTCAATTAAATCATTTAATTTTATGGTTTTTACATGTGCAAATTTTCTGTTGAAAAACAGGAATTTCATAACTTTGTTTGAGTGTGTTGCAGCACGATTTTTGCAGGTTCTCGCCAGGACAAGAGGGCATGCTGCCCAAATTCAAGCACAACACACCTTTCTGGTCCTCCTTTCAAAAGTGGTAATGGTTTCTCTTCTTTCTCTTCTCTCTAAATAAATGTACGCAAGCCCAAAGGAGTGTACCCAAGCGGCTTGCATTCCTTTCCTTTCAGTTTTTTTTTTTTTTAAAGTAAAAAGGGGGAGGATCCTGTTATATTAAAAGTGCAGGCTTACAGAGTCTTTTGGAGTGTCAGCTGTCCCGCCTAAAAAGGAAACCGGGACAACTGGCTGTCCCATGCCACTTGTTTTCACACAAAAAGAACCATGCCGCCATCTGTCCTGCCCGAAGGAAACCATGACGTATGGCTACCATTAGTTTCAGACTGTTCCATAGCTTACTACTGACATCATAATGATAGTCTAACTAAGCTAGAGCTCTAGTTCGAAACAAAAGAAAATTTCTAACTATGAACATTCACAGAACCAGTTACCCAGTGTCCTCGTCGACTTCGTCATTCTTTCCCCATTTGGCTGGAAGTGCGAAGGGCTGTGCACACGTAGGGCATTGTCGGCTTGGAGATGTGTTGGAGTATGCAACATACATCATGTTGAGGCGTTGGCTGACTTGGAGGGCCCTGTAGATTTGGTCGTCCACCATGCTGCGCGTTTCAAAGATCAGTTCCAGGTGCTCCGGGTGGAGGAGTGGAGGCTGGTCCTGCCATTCTCCCTGAGCGGAGGAGAGGGGAATTGGCTTCTGTACGCCGCTACCCTCCATTTCTTTATTTCCTCTGCCGCCTTGCTGTCCTTGCTGCTCATCCTGCTAAGCCGCTTCCTTTGAAAATTCATTGCTTGCTGAATTTGCCTTTTCTTCTGTGTTGCCCGAGAATTCTTCCTCGACGTAGCAAGTTGTGTGTTCCCATGCTGGGTCACCTTCCTTGTGACTGTGCGTCGTTCCTGGATCCTGAGGCTTGGCTTCGTCCACGAAACAGGTGGGGGGATCCCAATTATCCGGAACAGTGAAGAGGAGATGTGCTGGAGGAACCTGGATGGGTTCATCCGGAACAATCTCCTCCACATAAGCCGTGGGAGGCATCCAAAGTTTCCTGGTTCTCCGAGTGCGCGCCATAGCCAACGCTCTTTCAAACTTCTTCTGCCTCTTTCTGCGGGAGTCAAATACATACCACGCAGCGCCTCTGCGAAGCCGTCCTCTTGCTCTCGACATGTAGAGGAGTAGAGTTATAACCAAAATGCCAAATGGGTAAGTGTCTCTGCACTAGCATTCCAAAGGTTCAGCCTTCGGCCGCTCAACTCCCAAATGCATTGCATAACCATCAGAGCGGCTGATAAGGATGAAGGTGACTATGACAACCTTGGCCATTAAGGCTATGCCCTTGGTGCGCTGGTCCTCTGTCCTCTTCACTCGCGTGAGAGGCCTCGTCCTCTGGTTTTGGCTACTCGGGCTCGCTCCCATCTTAATGATGAGGAGATGGGAGCCTGTGGCCAGTATTTATGGCCCTGACCATCTCGTCCCCGCGTGTCCTCCCTGTTTTACCTGGCACCCCATCCGGGGCTTTCCTTTCAGTCTTTACTTTGCAAGTTTAGTTAGATTTGTTTTTTGTCTTTCCTTGCCTAGTTTAGCTAGATTAGTTGTGATCTCTACATGCATGCTTAACTTAAAATTATCTAAAGTAAATCTCATAACATATGCTAGCTTAGAGCCCGCGGAGGCTTAGATTAAATCTCTTTTTCAGTTGCATGCAAGTTACATATCGTTAATCTTTATCTTACACACATGCATGCACATGCCGGTTACATAATCTCTTAAGTAATCGTCTTTCATTTTCTGCAAGTTAGTTCCATTGCTTTATTTTCACATGCAACAATCTAATTAAACAATTTAACTTGCAATCTATTGGTTTAAAGGCTTCAGCCTTCACTTTCACAGTTTTCAATTTCACAAGCGTTTTCAGTTCTTGACATTTACATGCAATAATTCAAACTTAAGAACTTAATTTGCAACTTCATTGTTTAAAGGCATCAACCTTCTTATCTTTTAGTTTCAACACTTTGGCATTTTTGAGCAAGCTACAAGCTCTCATACACACTGCAATCTTAGTTCATAGGTTTAATAATCAATTTATTAGACTTAATAGGACACCATAACCAACCATCTTCGCCATTTAAAACGGGGTCGGAGGAAGGCAACGAAAGGTGCTCGGCTGGGGACGGTCTCACGACGTGCGGCGTACTTTCTGGGAGTACTCTGATCTTAAGGCTGACCTATGAAACTAGGGTGGGCCTCATTGCCTAACTTCTTGAGCATCCAACAGTCACTTGGTAACTGGGGGAGGAAAGTTTTTGGGTTGACACCTAGCTAGGATTAAAATAAATCACATTTAACCACATAGTTTAATCTTTGATCTAAAACATCAACACTTTAATTTTATACTTGCAAGCACACGAAACTCATTACCTTTTTATATCATGCAAGTTATCTTTTATGTCTTGTAGAATAATCGCCTAAGTGGTTATATCTTTGTCATCTGGAGTACTTTACATTTTCAAGCATTTCATCTATCTTGTATTCCTGTATTTGTGGTGTGATCCTTCAAGAAGTGCGCATCCAACTGGAGGCATTCTCTTGACTGGGTCTTGAGTGCTTTGCGTACCTTTGCCATTGATAAGTAGTCCAATACAATTCTATCTATTGTGAGCATGCTTGGCTTGATGTGAATGAGTATGTTGTCTTGAATATCTTCTTCTCCTGCACATTTCAAGCAAGTTATTAATATAGTGTATATCTTGTGTATCTTAGACATTCTTTTTGTATATCTTGTATCTAGCCTAATTTAGCTTTGTGTATCTCATATATTCTTTTGTATCTAGTTTATCTATTTTGTTGTAACATTTGTAACTTGTAATTATCTTGTAACGAACATCCCCTTAACTTAGTTGACCCCTTGCCCAATCTTAGGCACTAGTCTTAGTTGTCCTAGGAAACAGCCTGACTGTTATACATAACTGTTGCATCTTGTATTGTTGCTTAACATCATAGGCTAGATTCCCCCTGACCTTTTAACTTATTAAAACCAACTCCTAGAACATAAACTCTTAATCTTATCTAGTAACTAGGGTCTACCCCCCTTGGCTTCCCTAGGAGTTAGCCTAGAAGGAAGAGGTTCAAGTCAAAGTGACAGCGTGGACTTTGAACCTAGGCATTGTGCCTGCGAGGACACACTAAGTGAGCAGGACTTAGCTCACGTTTGCAAGTGTGTATAAGGACGACAACATGGTCAAGGGGGGGTTTGATGCACATGTTTGGGTGATTTAATAATAGGATGTGATTTACATGCTATGATCCTTGTGACTTATGAACCCCTAGAGGGTGTACTTGTTGTTGCTGCAGGACCTTGCCCGGTGGACAGGTGCACATGAGGGAATGATTATATCGGACCTTCATAGGGCTCAAAGCCCACCGATGGATGCTGAGACCCCAGGCAAGGGACATGACAGGGATTGAAAACTTGCACCGGGAGAAAGAAGGACGTTGCCTTCGGAGGCACCTTGGCAGACCTAGACCCAGGGGATCTTGCTCCTCCCACATGGACGTTAGCCCTTGAGGGCCCTAGACGTCATCATGGATACCCTAGATGTCATCCAAAACTGGTGTTTTCATCTTGGACGACATTTATGAGGCATTGACACATGTGGGTATGGTTTCAGGCTTTTGGAGGCCCAACGTTTCACCTTCCCTGCCCAGTGTTCCATACTTGGGGCTCAATGTCACCCTAGAGGGGCATGATGTCACCCCTGGAGTGATTCTTAGATGCAAATTAATTTTATTTTGTCTAGATTTATTTTGTGTAAAAAACTGGCCAGGTTGGCCTAGTAATTATGAACTGAAATTAATTTTAGGTTAAATTTTGTATGAATAAGCATAAATTGACATTCATTTTCATGACAACTTGTCCTTAGAGACAAGGAGGTCTGAAATTTGCGCCCTATTAGGTTTATTGGCTGAAATAGTGGGGCACCACTCTTGTTTAAGGCTTGTCTTTGCAACTTGGATCAATTTTTGGAGTTTTATGGTGATCTTGCATGGTATACTCCAATGTGGAAAAAATCGTTTTGGGGAAAAAATCG
>ML816080.1:88878-108077 GCA_009831015.1 Picea engelmannii | reverse complement strand
TTGATGATGTTTATATGAGGGGAATTTCTCGATTACATGGCATACCCAAGACAATTGTGTCTGACAGAGATCCAAAATTTACCTCAAATTTTTGGAAGGGATTATTTAATGGATTTGGAACAAATTCAAATTTTAGTACAACTTATCATCCAGAATCACATGAACAAACAAAGAGGGTGAATCAAGTGATTTAGGATATGTTGAGGATGTATATGATGGATAAACCATAAAAATGGGAAGACTACCTACACTTGGTAGAGTTTCCTTGTAACAATGGGTACCAAGCATCTCTAAAGATGATCCCATTTGAGGCACTTTATGGAAGAAAGTGCAACACACCGGTAAGATAGGATAACCCAGAAGATAGAGCAATCGTTGGGCCATATTTGCTCAGGGAAATGGAGGAGAAAATGATAAAAATAAAGAAAAATTTAAAGGCTTCCCAAGATAGACATCAAAATCTATACTGATAAGGGTAGAACTCACAGGGAATTTAAAGTGGGAGACCATATATTTTTGAAAGTGAAAGTCAACAAAAGTTCCCTGAAGTTGAAATTTTTTTCCAAGTTGGCAGCTAGCTATTGTGGGCCATTTGAAATTTTAGAGAGGATTGGTCTAGTGGATTATATAATTGCATTGTCTGCATCTATGTCTCTTCATAATTTATTCTATGTATCATTTCTCAATAAATATATACTTGATGCTATCATGTTATTGATTGGAATGTGATTAAAGTGGAGCAAGAAGGCGCTTTTCAAGTGCATCTGGTACGCATTCTGGACTGGAAAATCAAACATCTCTAGAATTGATCCATAGGGCTTGTAAAGGTCTAATGGACCTGGTACAGTCCTGACGATGCTACATGGGAGCATGAGGATGCAATGCGGGCAGAATACCCGCATCTTTTTGAGGATTTTTGAAAATTTTGGTGTATGTGTGTACTTAATGCATTGAGGACAATGCATAAATAAGGGGAGGGGATTGTAATATCACTAGGCCGAACCCAATTGTAATGTAAATGAAAATGTACTTAAGCTAGTGAGATGTTTGATATCATTTTTGTATGCACCTTTCATGGCATAGTGCGCGCATGTACTGTGCAGAAAAATGAGGAAGTGTGCACATTCCAGGATACCACATGCAACATATTAAGTGCATGTGATATTGAGGCCAATGAGCCTTTGTGTATATGTGTTGTTTTATAGGATGGTGAGTCAGTTATTATAAGCTAGGAGGCTGGTGTTTGTATTAGTCTAGCGCGCATATTTCTGTATATGTCTCATCATTAATATAAAATGCATTGTTGCACACAAACCGACCATAATAAAAGAGTATGGGGGACTAAAATCCACTAGTTAAGGAAAGGGTGTGGGCTAAAAGTTAAGAAAAAGGGATAAGCTAGGGAGCTTAAGACAAAAAGGAATATTATATTAATATTTCTTAAAAGTATAAAGTATGGGTAATTATTTTATCCTAAGTTCCAAAGTTGGGGAAAAGTGGGCCAAAGTAGCTCCCAACATGACAAGTGTCAAGTTGGGGACATGCATACATATTGTTGTGACTTAGTTCATTTCCCAACATTCTTTCCATCATTTATTCATCCAGTCAATCATCCATGAGAATTCACACACCCATTGAGCTATCCTTTGTATCTTCATGGTTGTACCTTAACCTGTATCTGTATCCATATCTATTTGTGTAGTTGGTTAGCTTGGGATCTGGACTAAAGAAGTGGGTTGCCAGGACCGTGGGATATTGAAGAGGTGGGTTTTCAGTCTCGTGAGTAATTTCTCTCTGGGTGAGAGAATTGATGGGAGTTGATTTCCTAAAGGTGCTAAACTGCAGCTATAGGGCTCTGAGACTTCTTGTCCGGCCTATTGTTTAATCCTAGAAAGGAAGTGGGGAAGTCGAAGGACAGTTGATCAGATAAGGGGAAAACTTCTTGAGGCAGGACATGCATGTGGGGAATGAGGGATTGTAGGTTGTTAGTTTGAGTTGGCACCTGTGACAAAGTCTTTCCTGTTGTCTATGAGCTTTTATCCTAGTTAGGAATCCCTTTACCCAGGTGGCGTTTAGTCCCAGCTCAAGGGTGACTCACTATTGAGAGTGATGAACAATGTGTTCTAAGTATGGGAGGTTCATGGAAGGTCTACATGCAATTGGTGATATTATTACCAAGATAAGTGTCCATTGTGTGATAAATTTACATGTTGCATTGTCATTTACGTGTGTATTTTTATGGGTTTATCTTATAAGTGGTTATATATGTCTTTATATTTATGGGTATTTCTCACAAATGCTACATGTATAGTTTTATTGTTATTTCCATGTGAATCCTTGCATTTACAGATGTATCTGTATGTTTATGTTATATATATATATATATATATATATTTCCACAAGAGCTCTATGTGTATATATATTTTAATTGCATGCAGTGCAAAAACTTTATGTGTCATAGCTCAGTTGGGTGCTGGGTATGTTACAGTATGTTCCGCAGAGAGAATAAAAGTGTTCTCTCGTGTAGTGTGACCCAACATGGGTGGTTGGGTATGTTAAATTAGTGGATTTGAAACCTGCAGCGTTATCTTTGATGATCACTTCTAGAGAACCAAACCTAGATAAAATATTCTTTTCAAGGAAACTTGTGATTACCTTATCAGTTTCCCTCCTTGTAGGTACAACTTCAATTCACTTTGTGAAGTAATCTATAGCTATTAGAATCCATCTTTTCTTTCCACTATATGAAGGATGAATCTCACCTATGAAATCCAAAGCCCACTATTGGAAAGGTGCAGACACATTTACGGGCTTGAGAGGTAAGGAATTAAGCTTTTGTTTAACAATTACAAACCTTTGGCATTTCTCACATGCTTTAACCTTTTCACAGACATTGGAAAATATACTAGGCCAATAATACCCATCCCTAAGTATCTTATATGCATTGGACTTCTAGAAGTGATGTCCCCCATACACTCCGTCATGAAACTCTATCATGACTCTTTGTGCTTCTTCTTCATCAAGGAATCTTAGTAAAAATATAGAAGGGTCCCTCCAAAACAAATTTTGATTATTTACACAATACTTTACAACTATAAGTTTCAAGGATCTTACTTTAGACTTATCCATTCCTGGAGGAGCTTGCAAATTCTGCAGAAAATAAAGGATATATTTGTACCATTCTGATTCAACAATATTTTTATTGACTTGAGAAATGTTGTTTTGAGGATGTAAATTTCCTGAATTTTTACAGATGTAATCAACTCCCAGGGCTCTGCAATTAGAATCAACTGTCATCTTAGTTAACCCCTACCCTTTGACTAGCTTGGTAGGATTAATATCCATGTCATATTAAAGCAACTTAGCTATCCATTTAATTATCTTTCCATCATTGTCTGACTGATTCAAGATATCTTTAATAGCACTAGACGATATATATGCAATTATTTTGGAATGTAGCACATAAACTCTAAAATATTTTAGTGTTTTGACCAAAGAAAAATCCTTCTTCTCCATGATATAGTATTTTAACTCATCATCCCAAAGTTCCCTGCTAAAAAAGGAAATGGGATGTTCAAATCCCTCATAATTTCCCTGTATAAGGGAAGATGCTAAAGTATCCTGAGATGCAACATAAAAAATCAGGAACTCTTTTTCAAAATCCGGACTAATTAAAACAAGTGCATCTGAAATAGCCTTCTTAATATATTGGAAAGAATATTTAGCTTATTTTCTCCATTTGATCTCACTTCATTTATTTAACATGCAAGTTATGTGTTTGACCAATTCATCAAAGTTCGGAATAAACCTTATGATAAATTTTATCTTCCCAAGGAAAGACTTGATTTCCTTCTTAGTTCTAGGGATATAAAGCTTTTGAATGGCTATCACTCTAGCAGGATCAATTTTAACTCCATCAACACAAACAATATGACCTAGCAATTTCCCTTGTTCTAAAGAAAAATGAGACTTCTTTAGATTTAAAGAAAGACCATACCTTCTACACTTTAGAAATATCTGTCTCAAATGGTGTAGATGCTCATCATCAGAGTTAGAGAAAAAAATAATTTCATCCAAATAGATGACAACAAACTTATCCTTCTCTCCCACAAATTTTATAGCCCTAAAATTCCCTACTCATGCATACATGGCCTTGGCCTCCTTACTTGCATATTTTTCCAAAGCACTACTGAGAAGATCTTCTTAAACAAATCATTTTTTAGAATATGTACGTGCCCTACACCATCACTTCCTGCATGCATACGCTTGTTGCACCACTACAGCTCGCGTACATATGCACGTTGCACCATTACAGCCCACGTATATTTGAAAAAGTTGCAAAAAATAAAAAAGTTGCAATGAATTCGTTGAAATTTATGGGCTATTGGAAGTTTCCAAACTAATCCACCTTCTATAGCCCATGACCGAACCGAATAACCATCCATTTGTCATATAAAAGGAGGTTTTGGGGTCTCATTTCACATATAAGCATAAGAATAGTGAAACTCTGCCCAATTTCACTCCCCCTCCTTGTCAAAGATATTGTTTCCTTTTGTGAGATATTGCCTCGGCATTCCCTCATCATCCCCTTCTTCATCCATTCAACGCATTCCCTTCCAATGAGGTGATTAGAAGGTTGAGAGAAGAATTCCATTCAAGGTGCACTTGGATCATGGTAAAGAGGATCTCAGACTAGGGTCGCAGAACAGTGGCCGAAATAGATTGTAAGGTATAATCTTTGTATGATGAATAAAATAATCACATTTTCCTGTCCTGAATGATGGTCTTGTGAGTATTTTTATTGATTTATACTTAACATTTAATATCTAACCCTAACTCATGGATAGAATACCATTCTTGTATTTCTTTTTTTTCCTATCTTTGTATGTAGGTCAGCCTTGGGAGGAGATGTGCAGTCAATGGAACTTCCAATCTTGAGGAGATCATCACCAGACATGGGGTCAAAGGTATAGTTACCCAATATCTTCTCTCATTTTATTTATTTAAATTAGTTTTGGTATGTTTGAGGTAGAATAGATAATTGATTAGATTTTAGACCTTTATTCGCTCTGTCTACATCTTGAACCCTAGTGTAGTTAAAGGGGGTTTTTCCCCACTAGCAATGAAGGTGATATCTATGGCTTGCTGAAAAGTGGCCCCAACATTCATCAAACCAAAAGGAATTCAGGAATACATAAAAGTACCCCAAGGTGTTCTAAACAGTCTTCTCCATATCATCTTGATGAACAACTACCTGGTTGTATCCAAAGAAACCATAAATCATAGACAACCTACTAGATCCTACCACCTTCTGCAATATATGTTCCATTTTGGGAAATTGATAGTTATCTTTCCGATAACACTTGTTCAAATTTCTGAAATCAACACAGATTCTAATTTCACCATTCGTTTTTATCACTGGTAGCAGATTTTCTATCCAGTAAGAATTCCTCAGGGGTACAATGATCTTAGCATCTAAAATTTTCTTGACTTCTTTCTCCATAATAGGTACAAAATAGGATTAATCTGGCTTAATTTATTCTTGAAAGGTTTTACATTCCCTTTCAAAGGTATCTTGTGTTGAATGATAGTTTCATCAGAGGTCCTAAGATATTCATATTTCCATGCAAAAACATCAATGAACTCCTTCAATAGTTCCTCATATTTAGCTCGGTATTTTCTTATATGAATTTTGATATTTTAACATGCTTGGGATTTGCAGCAGTCCCAACATTGCAATCAATCACATCTGCTTCTTTTTCAAGATCACTGAGCTCCACAAGAACATCATTATGATACAAAATTCTTTCAAGAGGTACCAAAACTTTTGGGATATTATTAGCAGGAAATTGCAAGATCTTATTCCCAACAATCATATTATGAAAATTTAAATTTTGATTACCCTCATCCAAATCCTCATCTTGATCGACATGTATTGAAGAAAAATCATCTATAGCTTCAATGAACCTTTTTATTTCATAATATTCCTCAAATAATCTCCAATACTTGACATTGTATGGAATAGAAGGCCTATACCTAACCTCTACTTCATACTTTAGCTTTGGGGGTAAAGGAGGTTTAAAAGTACCTTCTTCCACAACCAGTGAATCAACCTGCTCATTCTGATTTCTTGGAATATATACAATGTTAAAAGACAAAAAGAAGGCTTCAATGATGTCCCATACCTCATTTGTGTAGTATTTTAACCAAATTTTCTTTGTCTGATATACATATTTAACCTGTTGTACAATGATTTCAAAATCCCTATGCACCTTCAAATGCTGAATTTTCATTTCTTTAGATGCCCTGAGACCCAACAATAATGCCTTGTCTTTGCAATTTTATTTTTTGTATCGAATTCTAACTTGTAAGACAGGGTAATGACTTCATGTTCAGGAGAAATCAACACCACACCTACCCATGCACCTTCTCTAGATGAGGCTCCATAAAAGTATAATTTCCATAGAAGATTTTGATTCTCAATAGACTGTGGAACAACAACTGGTTTTTTCAAAGGAAAAGACTGTTGGACAACATTATCAATATGAAATATAGAGGATCCCAAGTCGACATCAACTGCATAGATAGTATGATTTATAGAATGATCATTGTCACCGATAATATATGCCAATTGAGATTCATGATAGAGTCTTCTAAATTCTCCTCCAAAAACAGGTATAGTGGCATAATAGAGATCCATTTGAAGAGATCCCCCAAGATTCCTAAACCAAGATATGGACAACAACATACCAAACCTAGGAGGGATATTGGCCACAACAATATCCATGACTAAACTCGTGGCTTGGATTTGAGATAATGAAACATCAAGGTCTTTAATAACACCCAATAATTTGACTTTTTTGGAATCAAAAGAAAAGAGATCATGGTATTCTTTGGTGATTTATAACCCCAATTCTTCCATGAAAACCTTTGGAATATGATTATGGGAGGCTCCAGAATCTATCGAGAAGTTATGAAGGATTTTGTCATGAATGTTTAATGAGACATAAAAAGGGGGAGTGGAATCATCCCTCTCTTCTACAATTGGCCCTAATACAATAGTGGGTTTTTCATCTTGGAGATTAATTACATCAGTAACATGATCTATGACCGAAGAAGGTTGTAACCATTTGAAAATATGACTCCTATAAGAATTATTTTTAACCAATTCATTCAAAGGAATATGAATTTTGATCTTAATTATCTCATTTTCTAGACTGAAAGAAGATGAGAACTTGTCTGCTTTCGGGGCTGATACTTTCATAATCGGTTGTACTTGCTTCTTTTCAGGATTTTTTTTGCCTGTCTTTACTGTTGGGGTAGTAGAATTATCTTTTTGAGGAGTAGGTTTAGCAGGAGATGATTTGTCTTTTTGAGGAGAAGGTTTAGTAGGAGATGATTTGGATCTAAGATTGTACTCCTGTTGATTTGTGTTACAAATCATATTATCTGGGCCTTCCTCATCCTATGCATACAATGAATCTTCGTATTCATTCGATGTTAGGTGACTGAGAGAAATCTTATCTCCAAACAAATGAATATCCAAATCTTCATCTACCTCTTCAACTTCTTGATTTTCCTTAATATAATTATTTTGCAGGGGTGTCTGTATTTTATGATGATCATTATTCTTCTTATCCCTCTGTAGGATATGAGGGTTATAAGGTATTGTATATTGATTTTTATTTTGATTTCCTTCCTGAGGTGTGTTATCACTCTATAATTTTCCCAAGGTTGTGGGGCAGTCACAGAGGCAACATCAAAACCACTTTGAGTCTCATATCTAGCCCTCCAAGACTTGGAGAGGGATCTCTCTACCTAATATAGCTTTCTTTGAGAAGAATATTAGGTTAGTTATGTAGAGCATGGGTTTGTTTATGGATTTTGAATTGGTTTGGTTGAGATATAAAAGGACCATTGGAAAAAATGGAGTCAAAGATCTAATATGACTGAATGAATAAATAACATATACATATATAACCAGGAAAGATAGTCACATCAATGGATTCTTATAATTTGTGTTATGGAAAAGAAGCATAGATTAGGGTCCAATTTAAATGCAGAGCAGAGCTCATCTAAATTCTACATCCAATTTTCAGAAGGAAAACATTAATATGATTTAAAGCTAGATCATGGTGTCTAAGACAAATCCTGAAACATAATCCTCTTATAAATGATAAAGAAACAAAACAATATGAGAAACAAGGGAGTAACAATTTACATTAGAATCACTTCACCACAAAGAATGACATGAGATCCTGGGAATAAAGTCTTAGTAATTATTCATTACAGTCAATTAAAGCTTGTGAGCATTTTTACATTTAGGCCATCCCAAGTCCAACCCTTTCTTTCATAAAATTTATAGGCTTTATAGCCTTTACATAATAGTTCAAGATCCTATAATAATGGATCTAAAATACTTAAAATAGAATAAAATCAAAACTAGTATGATATATCAAATCTAATCTTGATTTAAGGGTCAACCCTTATCAACTAGATCTTCAACAATATTCAACATCATTCATCACTATCTGATATCTTCAATAGCTTTCCAAGTGATGACAAGGCATTTTGAAATCCTGTTTTGACAAATAAGCAGTTTTTTAACCAAAAATTGAAAATCCACTTAACCTTCTTTCCTTAGCATCTGCCTCAAAAACTGGAAATAGATGATGAAATGTATCATTTTAATATTTATATTTCATTTGGAACCCCTTCCAGACGATCTGGAAACAAAAATCTTCAATCTGAGCAAAAATATGAGCATTCTGCCAGTTTATGCATTTTCGGTGGCTTACAGGTATAAAACAGAGTAGTATTAGTTGCCGAAAGTAGAGCTTTCGGCAACTAACAACTCTTTGAGGAAAACGAATATGTTGTCGATAATCCTGAGTTTTCCACAACCTTTCAAAATTGGAAAAAATGGATTTTCTTCGAACTACCTACTCTTTGGGATCCTTATCTAGGTTCTTAACAACTTCTGCTAGAGATTTTAAATCAGGATGTGCTATTGGAATAGGATTTTTAAGCCTTAGTTTGATCCTTAAACCTCTAACCATTTTAAGAAACTTACGATTCTCCTTGAGAAATTTCTTATTCCTCTTCTGTTCCTTTACATGCATTTTAGCTAACCCTTCAAAACATTATCTTACCTCATCTAATGTGTTGCTTATATTCTGGTTTTGGGATTTAATGACCCTCTCAAGCAACTTCATCTCTGATATTTTTTTTTTAAGCTTTTCAATATTTGATGTTGACTTCTTTTCTTTGCTTGTTGATGCTTCAGGAATCTCTAGGTACAGAACCTATGGTGAAAAAGGTTCTTCTTCAAAAACAACTTGCTCAGGACCCTCTCTTTCTATTGACTCTAAATCCTCCTCTGAATTTGTATAAGGAAGATTCAAGACATTTTTTTCAAGGGCTCTAGCTTGCCCTTTTGTAGCTTGACTGAAATCAAGCTTATTTTTAGCTCTCTTAGACTTAGAAGAAGAAACTGGCTCATTTATTTGTACTAGGGAGATGGCTCTTCTTTTCCTTTTACTACTCATGGGTGTAGAAGATTTCTGGGATGAGATATTCTTCTTGTCCTTGGGATGGAGTTCTAGTTCAAATTCTCCCCAGAAAAGAAGATTCTCCCAAGTCTTATTACCCCTCTACAATTCTTCAAGCACTATAATCTTGATGAGGCTGTGATGGGAGAGCCTACCCTGCACCTTGTTAGGTTTGTCTTGGACCTGGTGTGTCATTTTTGTCAAGCTTCTGTGAAGGTAGAAGGGCAAATTCAAAGGGCATATACCTGTAAAATGGTTCATAAGCTTGAAATGGCAGAACATTTCTCTACCATATCTGCCTTTACATGTGATGTATACCTAAATTTCTTTAAGAAAATGTTGCCACTTTTCTTCTAAGAAGGATCTAGAGATATCCTTCTTCCAAGTGATACATTTGTGTTCAGGCTTGAGATAAGACCCGAATTCAATGTCTTTGATAGTGGTTGATTTGAGCTATCTTTCACCAAATCTAGGCATCTTTGTTGTTGCTGCAACAATAGCTTCATTAACATGTACCTCAATTGTTCCAAAACTGGCCTTGTCTCCATCAAAGGTCAATGCAAATGCCTCAGCCACACCTTGATGAAATCCTTGGAGTTTTTCACAAAACCTGTAGTAGCCAACATCTTTGAACATCTGGAAAATCTCAGGGTGAGATTCCAGATATGTTATGTCATTGAGCTCCTTCCTGAGCAGAGCTCCTTCCTGAGCAGAGCTCCTCCCTTCTTCATTTGCAAAACTAGTTGTCAATACCTGCAATATAATAAAATCGAGCTTGGGGAGAAACAGTGGCATTGATAGGGGACGAATTGAAGTTCGGGAAGAGGAAAAATGTGTGATATGGGGGAAAATATTTGAACGAAAACCCTTCATAAAGAATGAAACTCAAATCACAATGATGATTGCATCATTCGGTCAGGACAGACACCATGTGATAGATCGGGTAAAATGAATGATACGAGCTTATGGTGATCATTTCTACTATATTAGGGTTAAATAGATCTCACTAAATAATCATATCAGGCAAATAATCACTTGCCTAGATCGTATCATGATCCAATTCCAATTAATTTTGGTAGCACTTGAGATGATCATGTTGTGTACTGATGGCGGTTTGAGAGTTTGATGGGACAGTCTAATCGTTAGCCAACTCTGTGCTTTCAGTAGCTTAGAGTGCCTCGCATATGTTGTTTTAGCTATCGAAAGTGACAGCTTAGAATACTTTGAAAAATAGCCCTTAGCTGCCGAAAGTGAAATTTTAGAGTTTTTTTCTAAATAGAAGTAGAGACTCATCACTTCTTGAAAAGACAAGTGAAAAACTCATCCTAAAGACACTTAACTCATGAATAACAAAAAATATTTCATCTAATGATCCATTCTATCACCTAATTACCATAACTTGGGAAAAATTATTTCAAGAGACAACAAGACCAGCAAGCCAAGAACTCCATCATGAGACCCACCAATCACATCTAAATCATCAAGTCTCCTATCATTATAGGATACTAACATAGGCTCCAATTGGGGATGGAATCTCCTGAGGAGGTGTCAAGAATTCTAGCTCTCCGGATTCATAAATCAGTGCCTTATCCATTGGGTTGATCCCACAACCTGTACTTTGATCTATCATGCACCCTAGTGAAGTGGAAATCAGTTGATTATTCATTCTGACCTTGACTGAGTCTTTGAAGTAAAACATAAAGAAAAATAAACCACATACTTTCCCAACAAGATTATTTGCATATGGTAAATATGATAAAAATTTGATATGATGATATTATTTATATACATACACCCTATTCTAATCCTGAGAATGCTTGATCCTAATCAATATAAGACATCCAGTATAACCAGTCAAAAATTGGACCTGAAATATGGGCTCTTTCACTGATTTCCCCCAAACTCAGATGTAGATCTAGTAATGATATGTGATAGAAATTCCTATCCCGATCTCCCTTACATGGAAATTGATCAATCTGAAGAACCATTAAATTGTTGCAAGTGTATTGTGGCCCTTCCATGAAAAATTTCTGCATATAAATATCTATAGGGTCCAAATAGACCTGAGTTGTTTCTTGGCATTTGCAATCAGTCCATTCCATCTCCTGACCTTGTGTTGCTCATGAGGTCTTCAAACATTTCAAGATACTTTTTCATTTCATCTGATGGGTTTTGCACTAATATTTATACTGAACCAAATAGTGGGGAAGACTGTCTGATCATATCCATATCATAACAATTTTTTAATTCATTAGGAGTAAATGAAACCAGAGTTTGAAAACACACATTATCCAGAATAGCAGCTATAGGGTCATATAATTCTTTTGATGACTATGGAATGGGATTTGCTAGCTCTTCAAGGCTCACATTGTGTCTTACAACTAGAATCTGAACAAGATTCCCTCTCAAAATTTGAAATGGATTAAAGAACAAAGGCAATGAATCAAACTGGATTAGCTCATCACCTATTTCAGGCTTTGGGATTTCATCTGATATTTGGTCTTCAAAAATATTTAGTGGTTGTACCTTTGGATCAACTTCTGTATCATCCTTGTTCTCCTCAACTGATGCATTAGAACATTCCTCTTTCTTACTGTTTACAATCTGCTGGCAATGTTTTCTCAGGAATGAGGCAAAACATAGGGGCACGTAGTTTGCATTTTCTTGAAAATTTTCTGCGCCTTCTCCCTTCAAAATTTGAAGTGAATTGACCTCTAATGGTAAAGGATTACATTCTAGAGTTTCGAATTCTGTTTCGAGCTCTGAATTTTTCCCTGAACTTTGAAGATTGGATAAACTTGGAGATTGTAATCCTAGATCTGAAATGTCCTTTTTACCCACACTAACATCCTTCACTATCTCATCAAAAGGTTTTCCTTCTTTGATATTTATCACTTGTTCAGAAATTTCCTTAAAAAATTTAAAAGAAGAGAAGCATAAGGATAAAGTATGTCCATTTACCCCAATACTTTCTTCCTTGTGATCATAATTGTCATCATACAAATCAAGCTTGGGTGAATCATCCATGGATGAAATTCCATTGAACATGCATATCATATCAGGAGAATCTTCCTCCATCTTTTGATTTTGAACTTCATCTTCGATTGTATCGTGAATTGAGTACATGAAACTATCATTTTTAAGTCATTGATACCATGGTTGAGCTGCAAACTTTTTGGGAATATTGACCTTTGTTGTTTCTGGAACTAGTGGGATATGAGGTATTTGAACAACAATTTCCTCTTTCCTGTTAATTTCCTGCATCATCTCTTTTACAGTGTTGGCCAAGAAATCTAGCTTCAATTCTGAAGATGTCATCCGTTTCTTTTCTTTTATGGCTTTTTCCTTTTCTCTTAGCTCGGACCTTTTGTTCAACAGATTAGCTTCTACGTCAGTTGCAACATTTTTCATTTCCTCAAGGGTTGCAATGTCTCTTTCTCTTAATTGGAATTTCATTTCTGGATCAAAGTCATCTAGGTAATGCAATTGAGCTAGACCAGGAGGTGGCCTTACATTCATAGGTATTGAATGATATACCTTATTGAACCTTGCTAAAAACTGATGCACTGTCTCCCATGGCTTTTTTTTCAAGTGGTCATACTCTTCAAGGATGAGGAAAACATTTTCCATGATCACCCACCTATCTAAGAAAACTTGCATGAACTGATGAAAAACTCTAATGCTTGTAGCTGGAAGGTTTTTAAACCAATTTTTAACTTTACCTTGCAAAGACAAGGCAAACATCTGATATAGACATCGTCATCTTCAACCTCATAAAGGTCAAGGAAATATTTGAACCACTAGATGTGTTTTTCAACAGTGATATTGTCATTCTCTCCATCAAATCTGGGCAAATTATTGTTATAATTGGCAGGGAAGTCATGGAGAATAGGAGGAAAATCTAGGGGCATGTATCTATCTGGGATCTTTGTAGCTATAGGAGGTAAAGCAAGGGGCTGATGGTTAACTGGAATTTCAACCATCGAAGGAGTTGAAGCATGATATGTGTGTCTTACTGGACTATCTACAGATATGGGAGTGTATACCAGAGCTATAAGTAAAGGTTGAATCCTTTGAGGTTCTTCAGCTTTATCATGATCATTATGAGCTTCAACAATTAATTCTTGACCCGGATTATAATATCAGAGAATACAATTACAGATAAATCCAACGATATCTTGGATACAATTAGAGTTCGAATACCTGATCTTTCTAGGTTTCCTTGCCATGTTTAAGGTCCTTCCTTCAGTGGAGTCTTCTAATTGGAACTGATCTAGATATTGGAGTCACCAAGTGAATGATCTCAACCTTCTTGTGTCTGGTCACTGACCACCATCAGTGATCAGATCTGGAACTTGTACTACTGGGGAAAGTTCCCCAGTATGTTCGCCATTATGTTATCACTCTATAATTTTCCCAAGGCTGTGGGGTAGTCATAGAGGAAACATCAAAACCACTTCGAGTCTCGGATCTATCCCTCCAAGACTCAGAGAGGGATCTCTCTGCCTAATATAGATTTCTTTGAGGAGGATATTAGGCTAGTTATGCAGAGCATGGTTTTGTTTATGGATTTTTAATTGGTTTGGTTGAGACATAAAAGGACCATTGGGAAAAACGGAGTCAAAGATCAAAGATGATTGAATGAATAAATAACAAAGACATATATAACCAAGCAAGATAGTCACATCAGTGGATTCTTATAATTTGTGATATGGAAAAGAAGCATAGATTAGCGTCCAATTTAAAGGCAAAGCAGAGCTCATCTGAATTCTACATCCAATTTTCAGAAGGAAAACATTAATATCATTTAAATCCAGATTAGGGTGTCTAAGACAAATCCTGAAACATAATCTTCTTATAAATGATAAAGAAACAAAACAATATGAGAAACAAGGGAGTAACAATTTACATCAGAAACACTTCACCACAGAGAATGACACGAGAGTCTGGAAATAAAGTCTTAGTATTCATTCATTATAGTCAATTAACGCCTGTGATAATTTTTACATTTAGGTAATCCCAAGTCCAACCCTTTCTTTCATAAAAGTTATAGGCTTTATAGCCTTTACATAACAATTCAAGATCCTATAAAAATGGATTTGAAATACTTAAAATAGAATAAAATCAAAACTAGTATGATATATTAGATCTAGTCCTGATTTAAGGGTCAACCCTTATCAACTAGATCTTCAACAGTATTCAACAACATTCAACACTATCTGATATCTTCAATATCTTTCCAAGTGATGAAAAGGCATTTCAAAATCCTATTTCGACAAATAAGCAGTTTTTTAACCAAAAATTGAAAAGCCACTTAACCTTCTTGCCTTAGCATCTGCCTCAAAAAATGGAAACAGATGATGAACTGTATCCTTTTAATCTTTATCTTTCATTTGGAACCCCTTCCAGACAATCTGGAAAAAAATATATCTAATCTGAGCAAAAAGATGAGCATTCTGCCAGTTTCTGCATTTTCGGTGGCTTATAGGTATAAAACAAAGTAGGATGCTTTCGGAAGCTAACAACGCTTTGAGGAAAACGAATAAGCTGTCGAAAATCCTGAGTTTTCCACAACTTTTCAAAACTGCAAAAAATGGATTTTCTTCGATCTACCTACTCTTTGGGATCCTTATCTAGGTTCTCAGCAACTTCTGCTAGAGATTTTAAATTAGTATGTGCTCTTGGCTTAGGATTTTTAATCCTTAGATTGATCCTTAAACCTCTAACCATTTTAAGAAACTTACGATTCTCCTTGAGAAATCTCTTATTCCTCTTCTATTCCTTTACATGCATTTTAGCTAACCTTTCAAAACAATATATTACCTCATATGATGTGTTGCTTATAGTGTGGTTTTGGGATTTAATGACCCTCTCCAGCAACTTCATCTCTGATATTTATTTTTTAAGCTTTTCAATCTTTGATGTTGACTTCTTTGCTTTGCTTGGTGATGCTTCAGGAATCTCCAGGTCTGGAACCTCTGGTGAAAAAGGTGCTTCTTCAAAAATAGCTTTCTCATGAACCTCTCCTTCTACTGACTCTAAATCCTCCTCTGACTCTGTATAAGGAAGATTCATGACATTTTTGTCAGGGGCACTAGATTTCCCTTCTATAGCTTGACTGAAATCAAGCTTCTTTTTAGCTCTCTTAGAATTAGAAGAATAAACTGGCTCCTTTATTTGTACTAGGGAGATGGCTCTTCTTTTCCTTTTACTGCTCATGGTTGTAGAAGATTTCTAGGATGAGATCTTCTTCTTGTCCTTGGGCTGGGGTTATGGTTCAAATTATCCCCAGAAAAGAAGATGATCCCAAGTCTTATTACTCCTCTGCAATTCTTCAAGCATTATAAGCTTGATGAGGCTATGATGGGAGAGCCTACCCTGGACCTTGATAGGTTTGGCTTGGACCTAGTGTACTGTCATTTTTTCAAGATTCTGTGAAGGTAGAAGGGAAGATTCAAAGGGCATCTACCTGTAAAATGGTTCATAATCTTGAAATGGTAGAACATTACTCTACCATATCTGCCTTCACATGTGGTATATACCTGAATTTCTTTAATAAAATGTTGCCACTTTTCTTCCAAGAAGGATCTAGGGATATCCTTCTTCCAAGTGATACATTTGTGTTCGGGCTTGAGATAAGACTTGAATTCAATGTCTTTGGTAGTGGTTGATTTGAACCATCTTTCACCAAATCTAGGCATCTATGTTGTTGCTGCAACAATAGCTTCATTAAACTGTACCTCAATTGTTCCAAATGTGGCCTTGGATCCATCAAAGGTCAATGCAAATACCTTAGCCACACCTTGATGAAATCCTTGGAGTTTTTCACAAAACTTGTAGCAGCCAGCATCTCTGAACATCTGGAAAATCCCAGGGTGAGATTCCAGATATGTTATGTCATTGAGCTCCTTCCTGAGAAGAACTCCTGCCTTCTTCATCTGCAAAACCAGTTGTCAATGCCTGCAATATAATAAAATTGGGCTTGGGGAGACACAGTGGAATTGATAGGGGATGAATTGAAGTTCGGGAAGAGTAAAAATGTGTGATATGGGGGAAAAGATTTGAATGAAAACCCTTGATAAAGAATGAAACTCAAATCACAATGATGACTGCATCATTCGGTCAGGACAGACACCATGTGATAGATTGGGTAAAATGAATGATACAAGCTTATGATGATTGGATCTACTAGATTAGAGTTAAATAGATCTCACTAAATAATCATATCAGACAAACAATCACTTGCCCAAATCGTATCATGATCCAATTCCAGTTAATTTCGGCAGCACTTGAGATGATGATGCTATGTACTGATGGCGGTTTGAGAGTCCAATGGGACAGTATGACCATTATCTGACTCTGTGCTTTCGATATCTTAGAGAGCCTCACATATGTCATTTTAGCTACCGAAAGCGACGACTTTTGGTAGCCTAGAATACTTTGAAAAATATCCCTGAGCTGTCGAAAGTGAAATTTTAGAGTTTTTTCTAAATAAAAGTACAGACTCATCACTTCTTGAAAAAACTCATCCTAAAGACACTTAACTCGTGAATAAAAAAAAAATATTTCATCTAATGATCCATCCTATCACCTAATGACCATAACTGGGGAAAATTTATTTCAATAGACAACAAGACCAGCAAGCCAAGAACTCCATCACGAGACCCACCAATCACATATAAATCATAAGTGTTATAACCCTAAAATGCACCACACAGGCTTACCTGGCCTCAGGCCAACTCATGTCTCTTCCTTGCAAAAGCCATGCTGAATAAAACCTTGCAAAACCACTCAAAACAAGCAACCCGTGCCCTAACCTATCATTGGGTGCGGTGGAATGCTTGCTGGCCTTCTACTGCACGCGTTGGACCGCGGGCTAGCCCACTACAGCCCGCGGTTACCTAACAAAGCAAAAAATCAGGAAAGTTTCCGCCGGGACGAAAGGCTTTGGGTCACTTAACTGGAACTCCCAGCCATGCATGGCTGAGAGTTCGTCTAAAACCCTAGCTCCTTCTAGCCTATAAAAGAAGGGGTAGGGGTACTATTCAAAAGAGGAAAAATCATAGCAAAGAAACTCTGCCCAATTGTTGAATCTGTTTTTTCCCAACCCTTTAGCCTTTCCTCAAGCTTTAGGAGAATTCAAGCAAAGCAGTTGGAGGACAAAGAAGAGGAGGAGCCCAGGATCAGGATCGAGGAACGGTGGCCGGTCTCAGTAATCATTGTAAGTTGGTTCATATTGAGATTAATAAAAAAGATGCTTTTCCTATCCCAAATACATGAGTCTTGTATGTTTTATGTGATTTGTGTTTAATCTCTAACCCTCTAGTAGAACAATAGAATGCATGTGTAGTTTTGTATTGATTGCAGGATCGCTTTTTGGAAGGAGCAGCAGAAGCAAGGAGATAAAATCTCAACGGAGGATCTACACCAACCATCGATAAAAAGGTCAGTTGGTTCTTCCCATGTGTGCTTGTGAAAAAGGGTTTTAGGTTGGGGTAGAAGGTTAAAAGTAGCTTATGAAGGGTCATGATCTGCATGCAAGTTTAAATCCCTATCTTGTTAGTCCGTAGGGTAGAATACCCCACAACAATAAGGTCTCCTATCATTATAGGATACTAACAAGGTGTATTCCATTTATGTTTTTCCAATCTGAATTTAGAAAACTTAGATGGCATTTCCTCCATATTTCTTGGCATCTCCTCCAAGGAAATCTTATGATTTTTGGTATTTGATGAAGAGGACTTATATTCTTCTCTTATCATTCCCTTATCTAACATCATCTTGATATGTTCTATTGCTAGAATGTTGGATTCAACTTCTAGAGATGAATCTTGCATATCATCCAAAGTGGTTGATCTTCTTTCCCTTAGTAGAAAACAAAAATCAGCATCGAAGGCATTAGCATAAGTGACATTTGCTAATATTTCAATTAGCCTAATATCATTTGGTATCTTCTGGTACATCCAATTAAATCTCTGAGAGAATTTAGAGACACATTCACCATTTTTTCTTTGAAGATTGTTGAATTATGTCATGTAATACAAATCATTTTTATTGTCTCCCCACTTTCTCAAGAAGGTAGCATCAAGGTTTGTGATACTAGTAATGGAGTTAGCTCTTAAGTTCTTGAACCACTTCCTCACTTATCCATCCAAACTTTGGACACAAATCCTCATCCATACATCATCATAATCCACTTGAAAAATCTTAGCAAAGGAATAAAAATATGTCAAATGTTCCTCTATAGTTGTTTCCCCTTCATTTTCAAACCATGGAAGGTACTTCATGTAATCATTTCCTCAGAGAGGATGGATATTATTTGGAAATACTAAAGGTGCATATATTGCAGCCCTAATAACATCCATTGGATTGGGTGGTGTTGCACCTGCCATGGTGTTGTGGGGTATTCTACACTACGGACTAATAAGCTAGGGCTCTAAGCTTATACGCAGATCATGACCCTCAAGAATTAACTTTTAACCTTCTACCCGAATCTGAAACCCCCTTCTTCACATGCATACAAGAGAAGAATAAACCAACCTTTTTCCGGACGGCTGAAGTAGATCCTCCGTTGAGCTTCTTATCCCCTTGCTGCTGCTGCTCCTTCCAAAAGCTTCCCTGCAATCACGACAAGACTATGCATGCATG
>ML816080.1:58253-88778 GCA_009831015.1 Picea engelmannii | reverse complement strand
TATTAACTTGAAAGATAAGATTTGGTTTCTCTTCTTGAATTTCTTCAAGGATTGGGATCTTTTCTAAGGGAATGTACTCTTCTCCTTCAAGGAATTCAAGGTTTTCCTCAGATTTATATCTACTCTTAGGATAGGTTGTGTAAAACGATTTTGGTTCAACAAATTCCTCTTTTCCCGAGGTGGATTCTTCAGAAGGAGGTAAAAGAAACAGCTTCTCAGACACTGATTTGTTAAGAGATTTAGACCTTTTTAGGATCTTCTCAGGGTATGAAATAACAGGCACATCTGGAGATTTTGGATGGGCTCTACTCCCCTTTCTCTTTGGAGCCATAGTTTCTTATGTGGAGTCACCAGGTGAAAATATATTCCAGACAACTTGTTCCTAGTTATAGTTTCACCATATACAACTAGATCTATAAACTTCTATCATTCTACCCAAGGAAAATATCATCATTTCATCCCCGACAATGGAACCAAAAGATGTTAGCGCTAAAAGTCAACTAAAGAATTCTATTGAGTTAAGCCTATCACACCTTGTTTGAAAATGTTCAATAGGGGGTTTTAAGATGGATAAATCCTTGCTTGACTTGAAAGGGAATAATGATCTGATATGTTAGGATCACTTACCTAGTTGTAGCAAGTCAGGTAAATAAAACTAATGGCTAGCAACATAATATTTTAAGTGAAGTGATTTGAGAGAAGGGAAAAAACAAAACCGATAAATCCACCAATAACAAATCTTTTTCTTAATGTCCTTATACAACACAAGAATAAACCTTTATCTAGAAATCATTCCAGATAAGATTTAAGGAGAAGAAACACCAATGTGGAAAAGATTACTAAAAACCCTTTAAAGAAACCTTCTTAGCACAAAAGCAATTGTCATAAGATCGTATAACATCAACAAAGTGTTTCATAAGAAAACATGAAGATGATAAACATAGAAAGAATACAAACTAACCATTAACTTCATTAGCAGTTGATGTCTTTACATAGGCAAGATAGATCAAAAAAATCATTAGAAATACAATATCAAGCCAAAAACGGGGATTCAACCCTTTCTTCTTCTATTTAATCAAATATATAGAGTTTTACATTAGTTCCATACATTTATTATCAGTCTGATATCTAGATATATATCAAACTAACTCCTACAGGCCATGAGGGTGAATTTTGCCTATATCTATTCATACATAGAAAATAGAAAACAATTACAACTTAGATCCTATCATTAAGGAAACAATTTTTCATAAAGATAGGTGTTTTGTTGACTTTATTACACCTGGATGGTACACTGCATCCTTCACGAGATCCACCTAATCTTTTGCCATCCATCTGATCATTTGTCATTCACCTGTTTCCAACACTTGGCAATAATAGATGACTGATTTGTATTGTCATCCACGAAAAAGAGGTTGTAACTCGACTTTAAAAAGGGATATTATATCCTGTCTTCATATTCCACAAAATATTACCCTCATCATCTGCTATTCCCATCACAAAAAATGTGATTTTGTGCTTTCTTCTGCAAATTCGATTGCTTGTTCTTGTAGCGTCCATGTTTTCCATGTGAAGAGTGTTGCAAGAACTTAACATAGTGCTCTTTTAAAACCCGATCTTAATATCCTTCATTCCTTTTCTTTCCCATCTTTTAGCCAATCATTACTCAAAAGAAGATACTACCTCGAGCTCATGAAAACAAAAAGGCTTTTATTCAACATCCATCATTATAAGTCAAAAATTAGATTTTTTCATAAACACTTAGGATCTCAAATTGAAACTTTTCAATGGAAAAAGGATTTAGTTTCCTCAACTAACACATCCAAGTTGTTACCTCTTGTTTGCTTCATTTGAGAATGAGTTTTCATTCTCCTTGGCTTACCATCTTCATATCGGATCAAAGGATTTGGGCCCTAATTGCTCTATTTCTCTGTTTTCTTACATAAAACCTATGTTTTCCTATAGGAGCCTTTTTATTTGTTGTTATATCTTCTTTCTTTAGTTTCTTCCTCTCAGCTCTGATTTTAGAAATGTCATTTCTTGTTGATGGCTTTGTAGTAGGGTTTGTAGGTTCTTCATCAATTATAATGACCTTATCTTTAATTGTAGGGTTATACATGGCTTTAGACTTCAATATGAATCTTTTTTGGGGCATAATACTCCTTTTCCTTACCAAATTTTTGTATCTATCAACATCATCTTCATAATAAATAGAACTAGGAGGATCTGTCTTAGAAATGGGTTCTTCAGCTTGTATAGGGTTTTCCAGGTACCTCTATTGTTTCAGGTTTTTCAATTTCATTCAAGATCATAGGTTACTCTAACATTTTACTTTTTCTGATATAAACTTTCTATGCATGAGGGAAAGGATTCCTACCTCCACCCAGCATATGAGAAGATCCTTCACCTATTTGAAAACTGGTTGGAGTGTTCTCAACTCCTTCATTTGAAGTCTTGAAACTCATCTTCCTTTTATTTTTATTTGAAACAACATGTGGACTTGTGCTTGATTATGTTCCTGGCATTGGTTCAATAACCTTATCAATCGAATTTTGGGCAGGAGGATGAACTTATATTTTAAGCCTTCATCGGATCAAGAATTGATTGCATTTACTCTGGCGTTTCTCCATCTCTGCTTTAAAAAGTACCTTGATTAATCCTTGATGATAGATACCATGCGGGGAAGTATTTGGATTTTATTGAATCTTCATGGCCATTTTATTCAAGTCCCTCAAGAAATAATATGGCAGTCTCATCCTTTTAATCCCTGAAAAATGAAGGAGGAATCGTAGATGAAACAAGAACATAGTGGAATACCATCCTTCACATGTGATAAAGTGTTTGATCATCAGTAGAGCCTCCATCCATTCATCAACTATCCAGTCCCTAGGAATAACCTTGGCCCAATTTGGATCTCTATGTTCCGATTTCAGGAATTGATTGATATCCCCACCTGTGATTAATTTTTTCTTGAACCACTTCTCACCATTAGCAGGGATATTATAGGTTGATGTTATTGATTCTTCTGTGACCTGCATAATTAAATTAGCAATCTGAACCCTCTGTCCATCAAATACTTCAACAAATTCACAATCTACACCATAGTGATGACCGTCTAATTTGGTGCAAAACATATACCAGTGAGCCTGGTCAAAGATATGTTTTTTTTCTTCACATGCCTCCATGATCTTGGGTCCTTCAGGCTCCTTTTTGTTCATGTCTCCACTTTTTCCCATTCTGATGTCATGACTAGAAGACTAGATTCCTTGCTGTAGAAGTGGGATATGTCTGCTATGTAGATATATATACGGGATTTGTTGGCTATAAGGAGGAAATCTAAATTTACCAGCTGCGATGTGAACCTTACAGAAATAAATAAAAAACCAGATTAACAAAACTATTTTTTGAAAAAAACCCTCCACGTGATGTTCTGGGTAACAAATACAAATAGATGAAAGTACTGCCACCTTTGCATGTTGTGATATGTTTAGGTACTTGATAACCGCCTTGATTCTTTAATTTTTCCAGGTAGGATGATCCACGTCTTCAAATTCCTTCCAACAATACGGGTGATGATGAAACATAGGGACAAGTGGAAGTTCTTGTAGCGTCCTACATAAGATGTACTTTGGCATATTTGGAATGAAAAAAACTTAAAATTTGTTATCTAACTTAGTAATGATGAGAAAAAAGTTATGACATGACGTATGATTTCTGATGAAAGGGTTTAAAATTTTAAATGATGTCATAAGATAGTCCTACAAACATGTGAAAAATTCTTCCTTTACCTTTTTAAAAGACTAAGTATTCCTCATTTCTCTCAACATAATACTATTTTGACCCCTTTGATAATATTCTTAACACTTAAAAACCTAATGATGATAATTTATGGATTATACAAGAAAAAAATTAAAATGGAGAAAATAAGAGATGAAAGGTGAGGCTTTGAAGAACATAACAGGTGATAACATTGACCATAGAGGGGGCCTCGAACTCTTCTTTAGAAAAATCCTCATAGATAGCCATAAAAATATTTGTTTCCTTACACTTGTGCCCTAAAAATATTTTTCATCATAATTATAACAAAGGCCCTTGAGTTGGAATTCATCCATTTCTTCCTAGGTCAATTTTTGGATCTTCAGCGGAGTGGAAGGAGGGGTGGGAGTGGTGGGTTTAGGGTGGGGAAGAAAGGGTGTTTTTATAGTTTGAGAAAATACATCATGTTGTGTGATGTAGACCACACCCTCTCACAAGGTCTGCACAACCTCCTAGTCTAGGATCGTTCTAGTTGGGATATGAAATTAGCTCACATGATCCCTCTGAGCCCAAAATATTAATGCCTAGGTCTTTAAACCTTCTTCCCGAGTGGAATTTTTCATTTTCAGGAGTCCCCGAGTGCTTACAAATCCTCCCCAAAGACCGAGGGCCAAACTTCAATCCCTAAAATTTTCGAGACTTCGATACTTTTGATTCTTCTTATCTCTTAATACAAACTTCATGATCTGTCGAACACTAGGCAACTAAATCAATGGTTCACAATGAACACTAATATTGACAGGTAAGATTATATCTTCAGGCTTCATATATTTCTTCACAACACCCTTTTTCCACAATTTTCCTGGATCGCCAAAATTTTGTTTTGTCAAGTCTCAGATAGATGGTCCACAAGCTTCGATCAAATGGACAGTCGAGATCAATTCCCTTTGGGCTTCAATGATTTTATTTGGTCATCAAACAACACAACACTTTATATCTCTCAATGTTGAAACGTCGAACAAGTTCTCCTTCCTCCACGTGTCCCCTCCTAGATCGACTGCTAGGATGAATTTCGGGACTTTAGTGATTTTCTCCTTGTTTGCACAATGCTTTTATTTCTCCGAAGTGTCAAGTTCCCAGACTGCGAGATCTTGTGCCACGTGTCCTCTCCAATGAATGGTTGGGATTAACTTCGGGACTTCAGGCGTCTGCGAGTCTCCACAACAGTATGCTACATTTTCTTCAAAGTGTCAGACCTCGGGATATGTTGCCACGTACCGTTCCTGAAATCAATGATCTATATCTAATCCATACTTCAGGACTCTAGAGAGATCTACCTCCTCTTCCCACTATTCTCCTCGAGTATATATCCTCCAAACTGCCAGATCTGACGATGTGTGTCCTTTACGATGGATGGCCCAGATGAACTCCGGCCTTCAAGACTTCGAGAGTCCTTGTTGTCATAGTGGTATACCTAGGGTTCAATGCTACAACAACGCACCAAAAAAACCCTAACTATTGGCCCTTTCGACAACACCTTCAAAGCAGATGAAATCTCACTCGAGTTAGAGGCAGGGGTGGTTGCAGGACTCAGGTGTCTGCAACCTTAGCTAGGACACAGATGTATGATTACAATACTTAATAGATCACTTAGCACAGTCAGTCGTTATTAGTTAACCAATATATACTCCGCAGAGAAAACAGAGCATCGCAACATTCACCTTGATCTAATGTATTTAAGCACTTAGCATAACGAATTGGATAAGATCTAGCAGATTCAAGCACTCAGCACATTCACCTATATCATATCTAACATCCAGATTCATCATAAGCACAAAGCACAAATAGATATATCTATCTATCTATATCAAGCACTTAGAAAATAACACATAAATACATTAGAACATTGCACAGAGTAGAATAACAAAGTATTTACATGCTTCACCCCCACCTTGGGGATACGTCCACCAACTCTTCTTCTTTATTAGCTTCAATCAGTCATCTACATGCACAGATCCACAAAAACCCTACTCCGCATAGGACAGGAGATCTGAGTGCACCTCGCTAGATCCTCCTTCCCTGAGCTAGATCTAGCATAAATCCTTTCACAGTCTGTTACAACCACTTGCACTTAGCTACACAAGTTCTCACAGTATGCACAAAGCATATACAAACCATACTTGCACTTTTTCACTTATCTTGTCGACCTTACATCACATAGATATTCCCTTTATTACATTGCTTAGACATCTATTTATACTTTACAAAATAGGCCTAAACATGGGTAAACCCATGGGCCGACATCCCATACCCATTACATATTCCCAAATCCCCAAAAAAGGACCCAAAAGGGGGTCGAGATCCCGCGATCTCTACTTCGTCTTGCGCTCCGTCTTCGACAGGCTGGTGAAGTCCCAAAATAGGTCAACATGACCAAGAATCTCCCCAAAACTTGGTCAAGGGCCAACAAGCCCCCAAAACTCACCTGTGACTCATCCAGAGTCACTCTGGTCTGACTAGTTCTTCTTCAAATGCCTCAAGCTTGGATTGTGCTACTTCGACTTACTGTTGTGATACAACCTCTTATTCATTGAACTCTTGGATGACTGCATCGTTGATAGGTCCCTCTAGACATTGTTCGGCTGTAGTGACAACCTGCTCTAGCTCTGCTCCTTGGCCTTCTACCTCTATAAACAATTGATAGGCCTTGTCTTGTACGGGTTGTAGCCTCTGAGTTACTTCCATAAATCTTCTTTGGATAGTATGTATTTTTTGTTGTGCAGTGCGTTGCTCCTTGGAGCACTTCATTCTTTCCACAGCTGACAGGGACTTCAGTTGCGCCTGTATCTTTTCGGCTTGATACTTCGCCTCTTGGAGTTGCAACTCCAGTGCCTTCAATTTTGGGTTCTCCATGAGTTGTTCATAGGTCTAGGAATTGTGATCAGTGAGTTTCTTGCATTCCAGGGTAAGATCCTTTAGCCTTTCAACTGCGCTCCAGGCGATTTCTTCTCTTTCGTATTTTACATCTTGTGGGGTCTTAGGTACAGTGCATAGCTCCAAATCTGCTATGTGTTGCTATAGTCGTTGGATGGCTTCTGCGATCTAGTTCACCTACTATGTAACATGGTCTTCTGCCTTGATTTCTAAGACTGTCAGAGAGTGAAGTGCTCTGTTGACCGCTTCATTTACATCGAGTTGTTGCACAAGCAATTGTTCCTTTTATTTTTGTAGCTGTGATTTTTCTTCATCAAACTTCACTTGGAGAGAAATATTTTCCTGTTCTGTAGCACTTCGTTGCTCTATGAGTACTCCTTGTACATGTGTCAAAGACTGGGTGTCTTTCTGTGTTTCTTCCTTTGCTCGTCGAAGGCGAGCTTCGACTGTATCGGCTAGGCGGTGGAGTTGAGCTCTCTCATCTCCCAATTATGGCTCTCCCGGCGTAGTTGAGACTGCACGAATGGAATGTAAGGCCTATTGGACCCCTCAGAGTTTAGCCTCAATTCGATCATACATATGTTCTTTCTTTGATTCTTGTTTCTCTGCTATCTCCAATGAAGCATCTTGCAGGGCTGCTATGAGGAAGTCGAAGTCATCGGAGGTGAGGACGATCTGCATCTTGGTCATGGTGGCCTTCGATTTCTTCTGGGAGGAAGGTTTCGGAGGTGAACCTTTCCTCTTCTTCAGGGGGTCAACCTTGTCTCCTTGCTTCTGTTCAACTTCTTTGTCATTCAAATATTCACCATCACCTCCTTTCTTTGGTGATATGGAAGTAGTCTTCATGGATGCGCTATCTATCTCTTAGAACTCTTCGGTCTTCTTTGTTCTACTAGGTTCGGGTGTATCCTACGCAATTTTTGGGTTGTCGATGTCCGATATCTCCACAGGGTATGCTAGAATAAGGAGGTCCACCGACCAGTCCTTTGTGATCTCCTCCAAGTCCTCCTCCGTCAACTTGTAGTAGGATTGAAGTTGTTGCTTGTGTTCATCGGCGCATGATGTGATGTAAATAAAATGTCAATCTGCGTTGAACTTCATCAAAGTTCAGAACCAGTGTAGAGTGTTCGGAGTCATGCGAGGCTCGAACTGGATGGCTATATTCAGCTGATTGTAGTAGTTATGAAAAATAACATTTGACTTCCACTGTTTATTCATGTCACTTGAATACCATAGTGTACTAAACTTCGCAACCAACGGTTCAAAAGGCTTGATGTCTGGGAAGGTCGTACCTTCCTGCATCTCCCAGGCAATAAAATTTATAAGGATCAAGAGCCAGCTAAAATGAAATTCATATCCTTGATCCTGTTCTTCTCTGTAGATGAGTTCCAACTGGTTCACCAGGTACTTTTCCCAGTTCATCTGAAGGCCTTCCATGCACTTCCCTGGGAGGTTGACTACAAAAGTGATGACTTGGGTAGGTTGGTTATTTCTTACTAACGTCCCTGCAATCAACTAACAGGCAAGGTGCATTGCGCCACTCTGGATAGAAGCTACCTTGTAGCCTCGCGTGCCCTTCTTGACATCGCCATAAGTTTCCTTGATCTTTTGTGCTAGAGCGCGATCCATGGCTTTTCCTGGGTGAATTTCTTATGGATCGAGTCCTTGCATACTCAATCCCATGATCCGATTGATCAACGATGAATCAACCATTATACGGCGGTTTAGCCACAAATAACCACCATGGTAATAAGACAGCAGCGTCTTGACACATGCATTCACCTCCTGGTGTCTTCTAAAGTGGGGAATCTTCATAAAGTTCAATAGGGTGGATTGTGTGAGGTTCATAGTCCATGACTGGGGGATTATATTCGAATTCTTCCCCTTATTTTTGGTCAGGTACTTATGTGGGATGAGCATATTATAGACTTTGCGATCTCCGAGGTTGAAGTCGCTAAACTTCAACGCTGCAATCTTATCTTGATCTGCTCGAATTGCACGTATCCCCTTCGGGAGGTACGTCATAACCAAGGTGTATTCGAAATATTTGGGCATGTTTTCTCAATTTACTACACTGATCAGAGGTGGAATATAGGCGAGTAATATACTCGAGATCAATTTAGCATTTGCTAGATCATCCTTGTGCTTGGTTCACTTTTCATCTAATGGCCGAGATGGTCGGGCTTTGCAAGCAGTGGATGGAGAGGCTGGTAGTCCTCTCGTCGATGATTCTTGTACACCTATAGACATCGACCTGACTCTTCCAGTCATGAGGTCGATCAAAACTTTTTCAAAAACTTTCTCGGGAGCGCTCAACTCGTCCGACATACACACTTAGGGTTGGAAATCTTCAGGTTCGGAAGGTAACTTAGACACAGTAATGGGACAGAGAGAAAGAGCATGATGATCACTGTGAAAAATCACCTTAGTCTAAGGGCTCAAACTCTCAGTTGGGAAAAGTGTTCTCAATGCATGGCGCGACGGGATCAATAGGTAACTCAGCAACAAGTTTCTTGCAACGGGTATGAATCCTTCATTAACTATGTTCTGTCCATTATGGCACGGTCCCAACGATCGGATGGTGAGTTGTCTATCCATAAATGTCTTTCTACCCATTCGTAGTGTTGTTATAATGGTTATAATGTCCCCAATGGCTATATTGCTTCGTCATGGAGAAGTGCCATGTGTCATTGTTCTGATATCCCGACGAAGCTCCAATTTTGAAAAATTTCCTTCTGCGAGGTTCCCTTTGGAACCTTCTACAATTTTTTGATCTTATCTCTCTTCTTACTTAACTTTCTAGCCTTCTTCCCAGTGAGATTCATCTCGGTATGCCTTTTTCCATTCTGATTCGTATCTTATTTTAGCATAGTTACTTCACATTGTTGATATTCTTTCCTAATATTCGAAGGTGATCCTTCTTCTTTATCTGGAATAGGTACTTCAATATTTTGTGGGTCTTTTAGTGTTCTTGCAACTTCGACATCCAGGTCTCTGGTGCTAAATAACTTCGATTTGTTTTCTTGTTCGTCAATCAAGTGTGCGATTGTTGGCATAGGGGCATACCCAGGGTTCAATGCTTCAACAACGCACCAACAAAACCCTAACTACTGGCCCTTTCGGCAACACCTGCGAAGAAGATGAAGTCTCACCCGAGGTAGAGGTAGGGGTGGTTGCAAGACTCAAGTGTCTACAACCTTAGCTGGGACATAGATCTGTGATTCTAACACTTAGAAAACACTTTAGCATAGATTATTCATCAGTATTTAACCCTCATGGCACTCTGCAGATGGCGCAGAGCACCGCAACATTCACTTAGATCTAGGTTAAGTTATCACTTAGCAACAACAAAATAGGTATAGCATTGAACACTTTCATATATGTCAGATCTACATCCATACATCTAAGAAGCACAAAGAAAAGTAGATCTATCTAAGTATATCATAGCAAAGCACATAGCATAACCATATCAAAGCACAACACACAGGTTTACCGTGGTTCACCCCCACCCTGGGGCTATGTTCACAAAGTCTTCTTCTTCTTTATTAGCTTTGGTCAATATGATTACAACACAGAGCTCAAACTTGTACTCCGCATAGAACAAGATATCTGTGCACACCTCACCAGATCCTCCTTCCCCGAGTAGATCTAGCACAGAGCCTTCTTACAATTCGTGAATTCAGCACTTACAACACTTGCACTCAGCTCTACAGGTCAGTCACACAGTATACACAAAGCGTTTACTAGCACTTAGCTTCTTGACCTCTCTTACATTACCTAGCTACTTATTTATACTTTACAAAATAGGCCTCAACATGGGTAAACCCATGGGCCGACATCCCATACCCATTACATTATCCCCAAAAACCCAAAAAGGACCTAAGAAAGGGGTCTAGCTTCCACGTTCTCCTCTTCGTGTTGCACTCCATCTTTGACAAGATGTCGAAGTTCCAAAAATGGTCAAATATGACCAAGTGTTTCCTCAAAACTTGTTCAAGGGCCAACATGCCCCCAACACTCACCTGTGACTCGTCCCAAGTCACTTAGATATGGCTAAAATTGCCTCAAAGGTATCGATCTTGGCTCGAGCTTCTTCGACTTGTTTCTATGCTACTACATCCTTCTCAACGAATTCCTGAAAAACTGTTTCGCTGATAGGCCCTTCCAGTTACTGCTTGACTGTAACAACTACTTGTTCCAGTAGTGTTCCTTGGTCTTCAATTTCTTCAAACAATATATAGGCCTCCTCCTGGCTCTACTGGAGTTTTTGGGTGACTTCCATCACTCTGTTTTGCATGGTAAGAACAAGTTGTTGGGCAATTTGTTGTTCCTAGGATTGCTTCATCCTCTCGATAGGTGACATGAGCTTGAGTTGCACCTGTACTGCATCTTTGTGCTTCTTCTCTTCTTGGAGTTGGAACTCCAGTTTCTTCAACTCTGGGTCTTCAGATAGTTTCTCATATATCTACGCTCTTTTGTTACTTATCTGCTTTCATTCTGCAACAAGTTTTCTAATCCTCTCGACTCCACTCTGAGCATCCAATTCTCTCTGGTTGTGCACATCTTGCAGAGTCTGTGGTATGGTTTGAAGCTCTAATTCCATGACCCTTTGTTTAAGATGTTGAATAACTTCACCCAGCTTCATCACTTGACACTCTATGGGCTCTTTGGCCTTCTTCTCTAAGCTGGTCACAGAGTGAAATTCTCAGTTGATTGCTTCTTCGATTCTGATATGCTTCGCGAGCAGCTGCTCTTTTTCTTTTTGGACCTTCATTCGGTATTCTTCAAATTTTTCTTGGAGAGAATTCTTCTCTTGTTGCGCTTCTTGACGTTGCTCAATAATTTCTTCCTGTGCCTTCTTGATGGCCTAGGTGGCCTGTGCTTTTTCTTCATGAGCACGTCAAAGGCGTACTTCTACTATATCAGAAATCTTGCGAAGTTGGACTGATTCATCTCCTTCTTCTATTGTTCCTTATGGAAGAGGCATAGTAGAGATTTCTCGGCTAGACTGGAATGCCTGTTGTACTCCTTGGAGCACAATCTCAATCTAGCTATACATTTGTTCTTTCTTTGCTTCATTCTTCTCTATTATTTATTTTGAAGCATCATTCACTGTTGCAACAATGAAATCAAAGTCATCCAACGTGAGGGCAGTTCGCATCTTAGTTATAGGGGTTCTTGGTTTCTTTCTGGAGGAAGACTTCAGAGGTGAAGCCTTCCTATTCTTGGATGAGTCTGCTTCGTCCCTAGGTGGCGGTACTTTGACTTGTTGTTGCTCATTTTCTGCACCTTATTTGTCATCACCTTCTTCATCTGGCATAATGGAAGTCGTCCTTACAGATATTCTATCTATATCCTAAACCTCTTTGGGCTTATTCATCTCCTTTGTCTTCTTTGTTCTACTGGGCCAAGGTGTATCCTGTGTAGCTTCTGGGCCGTCGATGGGGTCTACTGAAACAAGGAGGTCCTTCGACCACTCATTGGTGATCTCTTCCAGGTCTTCTTCTGTCAGCTTATAGTAGGACTAGAGATGTTCTTGGTGCTCATCAACATGTGGGGTTAGGTATATAAAATGGAATTCTACACTGAACTTTATCAGAGGTCAGAAGCTATGTAAAGTGTTCGGGGTTATGCGAGGTTCACTCCTTATGGATGATTTCAATTGATTATAATATGCGTGGAAAACGACATTCGATTTCCATTTCTTTCTCATGTCGTTCAAGTACCACAAGGTACTAAACTTTGCAGCTAGTGGCTCAAAAGGGTCAAGGTCCGGCAAAGTTGCACCTTCTAGTAGCTCCCATGCAACAAGGGCAATCAGTATCAGGAGCCAGCTAAAATGGAATTTGTTCCCCTGATCCTGGGCTTCTCTGTAGTCAATCTCCAGTTGATTCACCAGGTACTTCCCCTAGTTCATCTGTAGTCCCTCTGCGCACTTTCCTATGAGGTCAACTATGAAGCCTGATACTTGTGTTGGTCGATTATTACATACCATCTTCCCTGTGATTAGTTGGCATGTGAGGTGCACTGCGCCACTTTCAATAGAATTTACCTTGTAGCCTCTTGCACCTTTCTCAACATCGCCATAGGCCTCTTTTATCTTCTACGCAAGAGCATGGTCTACGGTCTTTCCAGCATAGTACTCATGGGGATCAGGGCATTGCATGCTAAGCCTAGTGATCCTATTGATCAGTGTCAGATCAACAGTTATGCAGCATTCTAACCACAGGTATCCTCCATGGTAACTTTCTAGCAGTAACTTTACACAAGCATTCACCTCCTGGTGTCTGCTCAAGTGTGGTATTTTCATAACATTTAGCAGAGTAGACTGCGTGAGGTTCATCGTCCATTGCTACGGGACAAGCTTTGAGTTCTTGCCCTTAGTTCACATCAAGTACTTATACGGGGCAAGCATGCTATAAGATTTATGGTCCCCCAGGTTGAAGTCACAAAATTTCAACACTGTAACCTTGTCTTGATCTATGCGATAGGTGCATACTCCCTTCGATAAATATGCAGTTACTAGGATATATTCAAAATCTCTAGGGACACTATCCCTATTAATCTCACCGCTCAAAGGGGGTATGTAAGCTGGTAGAATGGATGGAACTAACTTCGCATTGGCTATGTTGTCCTTATGCTTAGTTCTCCTCTTTGCATCGGCTCGAGATGTTCCATCTCGAGCAGTCGACGAGGAGGCTTTCACTCCTCTCACCGATGAGTCTTGGACTCCTATGAACATTCTTCTTTCTGATATGACTCTCTCAGTCATTAAATCGAGAAGGACTCCTGTGATGGATTCCTCAAGCACGGTGAGCTCATCGGACATATGCACTCTCAAAAGATAAGTGGGGTCACGATGATCTCAAAACATTGCACTAGGGTGAACGATCTTCTTGCAATGATCACTGTATACAATTACGAGTTCTGCGGACTTCGAATTTTCAGTTGGAAAAAGTGTTCTTCGGGCGCGGTGCGATGAGATAAATAGGAAATTCATCAATGGTCTGGTTGCAATGGGTATGAAGCTTTCATGAACATTGATCCATCCGTTATGGCGTGGTCCAATGGTCTAGTGGTGATCCTTTAATGATTTTTTGTCCGTTCGGGGCGAAAGTCGAATGGGTATATCATTCCAACGGCTATATTGTTGCGCCATGGTGAAGTGCCAGATGTTGTTGTTCTGATATCTCCACAAAACTCAATTCTTGTGATTTTTCCTTCTACGAAGTTTCCTCCAGAACCTTCTGTAAATTTTTGATCTTGGCTCTCTTCTTACTTAGCTTCCTAGCCTTCTTCCCAGTGAGCTTCATCTCGGTCATCCTTTTCCCATTCTAATTCTTATCTTCTCTCGACATAGTCACTTCGTGTTGCTGAGGTTCTTTCTTCAGATCCAAGGGTAATACTCCTTCATCATATGGATTATGTATTTCGGTCTTCTATGGTTCCTCTAATTCTCTTATAGCTTCAACATCCAGGTCCCTGGTGTTCAACAACTGAGATATGTTCTCTTGTTCTTCCATCAAGTAGGCGATCCTTCTAGTCATAAATTCCATGAGTTCTTGCTTCTTCTATTCTAGGGATTCCTTTTCTTCTTTTCTCCAGATCTAGTCTTTTTCAATCCATATCTTTCCTAACAAAGATGGAAATGGAGAACAGCCCTCAATAAATCTAATGACTTCAAACACTTCCTTTGTCGAAGCTCCATGGGTACTCATAGTTAACTGGGAAAGTCTTCCACATAGGGTTACCATTTTTCCTTTAAACAACCCTATTCTTCCTAGTGAAGGAACCATAGCAGGCCTTCCTAGCGTTTCCCAAGTACTTTCTGTCATAATTTTTATCTGTGTTCCCTCATCTAGAGCATAATCGATGTCAAAGTCTCTTGTTCTTACTTCGATTTTCTCCTTTTCTTTGAACATCTCTGACAAACTGGGATCTCTATGTTCATCCAGGGTTTCTTTCATTTTCAGTAACATAATCTTTGATTCTTTCTAGGGCTCTTCTATAATCTTAGTCTCTTGACCTTACTCCATATTTAGCTTTTCAAATCTAGTAATCATTCTAGGGAAATCCAATAATTCATGGTCCATATCTTTACAACAGAGGAAACTAGCATTTATCCCAGGGCATTCCTTAGCAAGATGTCCTGGTCTTCTGCAATTGTAACAAAGAGTTAATCCTCTCTTCCTCTTCCATGATCCCCAAATTTTCTTGTACTGTGCGCTAGGATCATAATGGCTAGCCTACAAAAAAAAAATTCTAGGATCCTACATCCATTGGTTAGTCCAAAAATTCTTTCTATGCATAGGTATAACATATATTTCATTATTCTTATCAGATATATTCATATCAAATGTTCTTTCATCTAACAATGCTCTAGTTTTCAAGCTAGGACAAAATCTATCAAGCATACCTAAATCCATACTTTAGAAACAAAAAATTTCACTTCTTTTATTTCTACAAGTCACAAAGCTTCTAGATCTAAGAACTTTTAACTATTCTTACCTTTATCAGAGCACAAAGCTTATAGATCTTACCTCTTTCTCTAGATCTGACTTAGAAACTTCCACTTTAACCTTTCTTAGAGAACAAAGCGTTCATACGTGACTTCTTTTCTTCAGATCTGTCCTTCCTTCTTCAACACAGAGCTTTTTGGATCAAGTGGATCATTGTGCACTAGGGCACAGGTCCATGCACAAAGATTTTACAATTTTAGGATGAACTTTCTGCACAAAGCTTCTTCTTCCTTAGTTCCCAGCAATCATAGTTTCAGGTCTCGACATCGGAACCATTTGTTGGCACAGGGGCAGACCCAGGGTTCAACGCTTCAACAGTGCACCAACAAAACCCTAACTACCAGACCTTTAGGCAACACCTACGAAGCAGATGAAGTCTCACCTGAGGTAGAGGCAGGGTTGGTTGCAAGACTCAGGTGTATGCAACCTTAGCTGGGACACAGATCTGTGATTTTAACACTTAGCAAACACTTTAGCATAGATCATTCATCATTATTTAACCCTCATGTCACTCTATAGATGGCGCAGAGCACCGCAACATTCACTTAGATATAGGTTAAGTTAGCACTTAGCAACAACAAAATAGGTCTAGCACTCAACACTTTCATATATGTCAGATTTACATCCATACATATAAGAAGCACAAAGAAAAGTAGATCTATCTAAGTATATCATAACAAAGCACATAGCATAATCGTATCAAAGAAAAACACATGGAAAGAGACAAAAACATTAGGTCAAATCACAGAGCACAACACACAGGTTTATCGTGGTTCACCCCCACCCTAGGGCTACATCCACAAAGTCTTATTTTTCTTTATTAGCTTTGGTCAATCTGATTACAACACAGAGCTCAAACTTGTACTATGCATAGGACAGGAGATCTGCGTGCACCTCGCCAGATCCTCCTTCCCCAAGTATATCTTGCACATACCCTTCTTACAATCCATGCATTCAGCACTTACAACACTTGCACTCAGCTCTGCAGGTCAGTCACATAGTATACACAAAACCTTTACTAGAACTTAGCTTCTCGGCCTCTCTTGCATTGCCTAGCTACTTATTTATACTTTAAAAAATAGGCCTAAACATGGGTAAACCCATGGGCCGACATCCCATACCCATTACATTATCCCCAAAAACCCAAAAAGGACCCAGGAAAGGGGTCTATATTCCATGATATCCGCTTTGCGTTGTGCTCCATCTTTGACAAGCTGTCAAAGTTCCAAAAACGATCAAATATGACAAAGTGTTTCCTTAAAACTTGGTTAAGGGCCAACAACGATCCTTCGAGTCATGAATTATTTTAACTCTTACTTCTTCTGCTCTAAAACTTCTTTTTCTTCTTGCCATCTAGCCTAATCTCTTTCAATCCAAGGTTTTCCTAATAGCATGGTAAATGGGGCATTGTTCTCAATAAATCTAATAATCTCAAAATACTCCTCTATTGAATTTCCATTGGCATTCATAGGTATCTAGGTGATATTTCCACATAAGTTTATCATCTTTCCTTTGAATAGTCCTATTCCTCCTAATGAAGGAATCATAGAAGGCCTCCCTATAGCTTCCCAAGTTCTCTCTGTCATGATATTCACCTGTGTTTCCCCATCTAGAACACAGTCAATGTCAAAGTCTCCTATTCTTTCTTCAAGGCATTCCTTTTCTTTGAATATCTCTGATAATCTGACATGTCGGTGGTCATTTAGGCTTTCTTTCATCTGTATCAATACTTTATGTGATTCTTTCTGGGATTCTGTCATAATCTTAGTTTCTGGATCTGCCTTAGGGTTTTCTTATTTCATATTCATTTTTTCAAGCTTAGCAATCATTCTAGGTCAATCCAATACTTCATGGTTCATAGCTTTACAACAAAGACAACTAGGTCTTCTCCCAGGGAATTCCTTAGCAAGATGTCCTGATTTTCTGCAACTGTAATAGAGGGTTAATCCTTTCTTTATTTTCAATGATCCCCACCCTTTCCTGTACTACACGCTAGGATCATGGTAGCTAACCTGCAAACATTTATTTCTAGGGTCCTACATACACTTATTAGTCCAAACATTCTTTCTATGCATAGGTATAACATATTTTCACTATTCTTATCAGATCTACTCATATAAAATAATCTTTCATCTATTAATACCCTAGTTTTCAATTTAGGATTGAATCTATCAAACATACCTAGATCCATATTGTCGAAAAAAAAATTTCCACTTATCTTACTTCTACAAAGCACAAAGCTTTCAGATCTAGAAATTTTCACTATTCTTACCTTTATCAGAGCACAGAGATTTTAGATCTTACCTCTTTTCTTCAGATCGGACTTCTTTTCCTTAACATAGAGCTTGTCAAACTAAGTAGAGTATTGTGCACTAGAGTAACAGATCTACACATAGAGCTTTCACAATGTCAGGTCAGATCTTTGCACATAGCTTCTTCTTCCTCAGTTCCCAACAATCACAGTTTTAGGTACCAACAACGGAACCATTTGTTGGCACAGGGGCAGACCCAGGGTTCAACGCTACAACAACGCACCAACAAAACCCTAACTATCGACCCTTTCGGTAACACCTGCAAAGAATATGAAGTCTCACTCGAGGTAGAGGCAGGGTGGTTACAGGACTCAGGGGTCTGCAACCTTAGCTGGAACACATATATGTGATTACAATACTTAATAGAGAACTTAGCACCATCAATCGTTATTAGTTAATCAATATCTACTCCGTAGAGAAAAGTGAGCATCACAACATTCACCCTGATCTAATGTATTTAAGCACTTAGCATAACGAATTGGATCAGATCTAGCAGATTCAAGCACTCAACACATTCACCTATATCATATCTAACATCTAGATTCATCATAAGCACAAAGCACAAACATATCTATCTATCTATCTATATAAATCACTTAACAAATAATACATAAATACATCAGAACATCGCACAGAGAAGAATAACACAATATTTACATGTTTCACCCCCACCCTGGGGCTACGTCCACCAACTCTTCTTCTTTATTAGCTTCAATCGGTCATCTACATGCACAGAGACAAAAAAAACCCTACTCCGCATAGGAGAGGAGATCTGCACGCACCTCGCCAGATCCTCCTTCCCTGAGCTAGGTCTAGCACAAATCCTTTCACAGTCTGTTACAACCACTTGCACTTAGCTCCACAAGTTCTCATAGTATGTACACAGCATCTACAAACCATACTTGCAATTTTTCACTTAGCTTATCGACCTTACATCACATAGATATGCCCTTTCTTGCATTGCTTAGACATATATTTATATTTTACAAAATAGGCCTAAACATGGATAAACCCATGGGCCGACATCCCATACCCATTACATATTCCCAAATCCCCAAAAAAGGACCCAAAAAGGGGTCGAGATCCCACGATATCTACCTCATCTTGTGCTCTGTCTTCGACAGGCTATCGAAGTCTAAAAATAGGTCAACATGACCAAGAATCTCCCCAAAACTTGGTCAAAGTCCAACAGTCCTCCACTTCTACTTCCGCCAAAATGCTAATCCGTCGGAGTACACGATCTACTGATACGTATCCTCAGATTTTGGATGACCACGATTCACTTTGGCCTTCGAGACTTCGAGGGTCCTTATTTCTCCACACGCCAAATTCTCTGAATGGAAAAATCTTGAAGGACTTCACCAATTAACCCACTTGTAGCTCCTCCTTATCTGATGATTGACCATGCTCCTACAAAATACTGAATGGATATTGACCATAGATATTGATCCTAGATAATTCCTCCTTTTAAAATTGATCTACGACTTCTTCGAATGCGCGAATTCTTAAATACTTGTAGGGTTAAACCTTGTGCTACTTCTCCATATCTAAGGGTGACAAAAGACCATGGATCCTCCCGAATAGATCTTAGTCGTTCAAATTTTAAAACAATGAATATTCTCCTCCTCGAAGATTTTGATCGCTATCCTTCGTGAGATTTGTCTACGTGATATAAATAGAATATCAAGTGCCCTCTTGTGTGCTCCATTGGAACTTAAAAACTTTAGACTTAGAATTTTTCTAAGTCCTTCATGTTGAACTCTCATGTTCACTATCTGTTTTTAGCTTTGTTCCTTCGATGTTTATATACCTCTGGCACACTCCTTGCATCCCTGAAACTTCTAATGAATTTCAGACTTAGATATTTATGAAGAAAATCCCCTCACACACTCCTTGTTCTCGTCTCCTCTAAAACTTATTCAACACTTAAAGAAAGTGTTGGATCGATACACTCCTTGCATGGGTCATCTCAAATATTTTCTCTCCTCTGAAAAACTGTGGACTCTCTACACTTTGACTGTAAATTCACATTATCTCTTTTGAGATTCTAATTCTATATTGACTTTGCCTACGCACTCCTTTCAGGAACTATTCACTCCTTGCACCAAGAATCTTAGAAGAGAAACTAATGAAACTTCCAGAAGCATCAAAGACTTCCACACTTAACCATGAAAAACATATCCATGCATAAAAGATACATAAACAGATAAAACAAAAAGGGCATAAAGAAACATCACATGTACTCAAATAACTCATATGAACACAACACCATACAATTGGAATCAAACCTCTCTTCTTTCATTGATTCAATAAAATATGTACATGGACTCATATAGTTCTCTGAAACTCCTCATATGCTTCAACAACTCTCTCAACAATAACAATAACATTCAACAGCTACTACAATATTCAACAACCTCATTTGGGCATACAATTAATATATTTATACAACAAGGGTCTTCTCGAGATTTTCCTCCAGACTACCTCAGAGCTATCTTATCACAGTTAATTCATTCATCTACTAAGGACTATTACATTCAATGGTGATTACATTGAGATATGAATCGATACTCAATATATGTACAACCTTATCTCATAATTAAAATGATTACAATCCTTGGCAGCCTTATGTGATGGCTCAAACCTCAAAATATTTAACATCTTTAAATCAAAATATTTTCAAAACAAAGAGACACGCTCCTCCTTGGAATTCAAAAACAACTTCAAATCCACGCGTTGGGTGTTGAGTTTCCCTCCACTTGGCTTCTTTAATGTTGATTGTGATTCTCTTGCATCATACTCCTCTGGCCAAAATTTCATGGACTCCTGTCCATGAGCTCTTGCATTTTTTTCCCATGCTTCTTAATGTTAGATTCATTTACCCAACCAGCATCCTCTACTGGGTGACCCTTCCACTTCACTAGGTACTCAAAATAAGTCTTCCTCCTGGTTTTCTTACCAATCCTTTGATATATAATCTTCTCCATATATGCATTTTTTGTTGTTGGCATCTGCTTCTCCCATTGAATCTCCTTTTGATCATCTGATCCTCCTGTATAATCCATCCTGCAAGGATACATGTCTATAACATTAATTATGGTTGATATTCCCACATCCTTTGGAAGCTCAATCTCATATGAATTTGTATAAAGTGGTATTAGAACCATAATTAAGCTCTGTGTGAAGAAAATTTGGAACCATGCCACCAAGAAGATGCAGGGACAGATTTGTAGCAAATCCATCCATGGAAGAATAAATGAGGCAATTTCATGCAACATTAGATGTCATGGAGACAACGCAGAGAAGAGAACCTAATGTTGGTGACGTCAATGAAGCTGAGAGTGAAGAGATGGAAGTTGAAGGAGATACAGGAGAAGACGTTACAGGAGAATATGTTGCAGAGGAACGCTTGTTGAAATTTGTTGCAAGAATGGGAGTCAAAGAAAAAATGGAAATCCCAATGTATGAAGGAAACTTTGATGTTGAAGAGTTTCTATATTGGATAAGAGCCCTATACAAGTACTTTGTTTATGAATATATCGAATATGAGAAAAGCTGAAGCATGTAGCTACCATAATAAAGGGACATGAAACCCTATGGTGGGATGAATTGCAGGCTGACAGAAGGAGCAAAGGTAAGAAAAAGACCAAAAATTGGGATAGGATGGTATCTAAATTGAAAGCTAAGTTCATACCCAAAGACTATCAGATCAATATTTTCAGGAGATTGAAAAAATTGAGACAGAAGGGTTTGTCAGTGAAGGAATACACTTAGTATTTTCACATATTGAACATTAGAGCAGGACATAGAGAGAGTGATGAGGAAAAGGTTTCCAGGTATATTAATGGTCTAAGATATGAAATCCAAGAAGAAATCAGCATGATGACCATGAGAATGGTGGAAGATGTGTATCAGTCAGGACTAAAGGCAAAGGAAAAGTTAGCCAGGAAATAAAGCCATCGAAACAGAGGAAAGAGTCCAAGCAAAGGCAAGGGAACTATCCGAGAGAAGTTCCATAAACCCAAACTTGAAGAAGGAAAGTTTCACAGTCATACAAAAATAGGAGGATGTTCCGGAGGTGGACAACATGGTGGAATAAACTCTTTTTCTAGAGGAAGAGGAAGAGGAAGAGGAGGATAAGTGAAATGTTATTCTCATGGAAAGACAAGGCATATGTCTTGGGAATGTCCTGAGAGGAAGAAGAAAGAAGGAGGTGGATAAGCTCACATTTCTGAAGCTCAAAGAACGAATTTTGAGGTAGAATTAGTAGAAGATGGGAAGTCCCTCATGATTAGAAAAATTCTATTAAATCCAGAGAAATAAGAAAAAGAGCCAGTTCATAGGAACAGTCTGTTCAGGACTACTTGCAAGACCAAGGACAGGGTATGCAAAGTAATCACAGAGAGTGGGAGCAGTGATAATTTGGTATCCACGGAAATGGTGGAAAAGATAGATCTTGAGACAAATGCACATCCAAACCCATACAAAGTATTGTGGTTGCAGAAGGGACACCAAGTCATGGTAAGTAGACAGTGCAGTGTTGAATTCAAGATAGGAGGTTATAAATATGAGATTTTGTGTGATGTAATACCCATGGATGTTTGCCATGTTCTATTTGGAAGACCATGGAAATTTGACAAAAATGTCATACATGATGGAAGAAAAAATACTTACACCCTTGAGAAGAATGATCGTACACACATGTTGCTTCCAATGGAGGATAAGAAAGTAGAGGAAGAAGTTAGCCCAAGCATACTTCTCATGAGTGGGAAGGAAATTTTGAATGAAGCCAAGCAGGAACAAGAGATGCAGTTTGTTGTGGTGAGAAAGCCCATAGTCATCCTTACAAGTACTTTTGTGGATGATCTTCCTGTAGAGATTCAAGAACTCTTCCAGACAATTTTGTAGATATTGTGGTGGATGAATTACCTCATTCTTTGCCACCGATTAGGAGTATCAGTCATCACATTGACCTTATTCTGGGAGAAATTTTTCCAAACAAAGCATCATATAGGTTGACACCTCAAGAGAATGAAGAGGTCAATAATCAAGTCCAAGATTTGTTGGATAAGGGTTTGGTCAGAGAAAGTTTGATTCCATGTGTAGTACCAATTGTGTTGAGTCCAAAGAATGATAGAGGTTGGAGAATGTGCATAGATTATAGAGCCATCAACAAGATTACCATCAGGTATAGATTCCCTTTACCCAGAATGGATAATTTGATGGATTGCTTGAGTGGAAAAAATTATTTTTCCAAGATAGACTTGAAGAGTGGCTATCATCATATAATAATGAGAGAAGGAGATGAATGGAAGACAAAATTCAAGAAAAATGAAGGATTGTATGAATGTATTTTTATGGCATTTGGATTAACAAATTACCCAAGCACATTCATGAGATTGAAGAATGAAGTACTCAAGGAATTCATAGGTAAGTTTGTAATTGTGTATTTGGATGATATCTTAGTCTTTAGTAAAATTGAAGAAGAACACTTAAGGCACTTGATGTTAGTGATGAGGAGGTTGCAGCAAGAGAGGTTGCTAATAAATTTGAAGAAATTTTCCTTCATGAAGACATAACTCATATAATTGGTTTTTGTGATCTCTTCAAATGAGTTGAATATGGATCCAGAGATGGTAAGGGAAATCAAAGAATGACCTTCCCCAAGAAGCATATTTGAGGTGAGGAGCTTCCATGGATTAGCAATTTTTATAGGAAATTCATCAAGAATTTCAGTGGAATTTGTGCACCTATGATGGACACCATAAATAATAATCACAAGTATTTTAATTGGACAGATGAAGATGAAAAAATATTCAGAGTATTAAAGGAGAAGATAACAAAACAACCTATTCTGGTTCTTCCATAGTTCAAGAAGATATTTCAAGTGAGATGTGATGCAAGTGGAGTAGCTATTGGTGTAGTCTTGAGCCAAGACAATAAGCTTGTTGCTTATTTTAGTGAGAAGATGAAGGAAACTAAGACAAAGTATTCAACACATGATAAATAGTTTTATGCTGTAATACAAGCTTTGAAAAAGTGAAGGCATTGTCTGATTCCAAAGGAGTTTTTCTTGTACAGTGATAATAAGGCTTTACAATTCATAACCAGACAAGAGAAATTGAACCAAAGACATGCTAAATGGGTAGAATTCATGCAGAATTTTACTTTTTTCATTAAGAAAATTAGTGGTATCACTAACAAAGTTGATGATTCCTTGAGAAGGAGATGTCTGATTATGCAGGAATTTCAAGTGGAGACCTTAGGGTTTAAACACTTGAATGAAATGTATCGTGAAGATCCAAATTTTAAAAAGGTTTATGAAGCATGTGAGAAGCCTTTGCTAAGGTACATAAGTCAATGGATAGAGTATCTAATTCAAGATGGATTTTTGTTCAAAGGAAGCCAACTCTATATTCCAAAATGCTCAATGAAGACAACTTGTTGAAGGAAAAACACAGTGGAGGATTGGTTGGACATTTCGGCCATGACAAGACTTATGCACAACTGAGTTCTTCATACCATTGTCCAGGTATGAGATATGATGTGGAGACATTTTTTGATAGATGTAGATTTTTCCAGTATGCAAAAGGGAAGCAACATAACACTGGTCTGTATCATCCATTTCCTATTCTAGACAAGCCATGGGATGAATAAGCATGGATTTTGAGTTGGGATTGCCAAGAACCCAGAGGGGGAGTGATTCCATATTTGTTTTGGTTGATAGATTTTCAAATATGGCACACTTCATACCATGCCAGAAAACTAGTGATGCTACACACATAGCCAAATTATTTTTCAAGGAAATCGTGAGATTGCATGACTTTCCCAAGAGTATAGTTACAAACAAAGATACCAAGTTTGTAGGACACTTTTGGAGAACCCTATGGAAAAGGTCGGGGAAATATTTTTCTTTAAGTTCAACATATCACCCTCAGACAGATGGACAGATTGAGGTGGTAAATAAAAGCTTAGGGAATTTGTTGAGGAGTTTGGTAATTGAACATCATAATCAGTGGGATCAAATTATGCCCCAAGCATAATTTTCTTATAATGATTCTCCATTTATAAGCACTGGAAAAAGGCCATTTCAAATAATGTATGGAATGCATCTGAGAGGAATTTCATAATTAAGGGATTTGAAACATGATGAGTTCAGAAGTGCAAGACCAGAAGACTTTGTTGAGAAATGTAGAAGCTTCATGATCAGATAAAGAGACAGATGCAGGAGAGAAGTCATAAGTATAAAATCCTAGTTGATCATAAAAGGAGAGAGGTTCATTTTAAAGTTGGAGATCAAGTTTTAGCACACCTAAGGAAAGAGAGGTTCCCACGAGGAACATATAACAAATTGAAGATGAAGAAGATAGGACATGGGAATGGATAGGGAATTTGAATCATTGTTCTTCCTTATCTCTTTTAGTAGCTTTCACTGAATTATGAGGGTGAGCCATGAGGACATGGGAATAGATCTCATCCTTGAGGCCACTGAGAAATAATTCCCAAAAAAAAATCATTAGACATGCCCTCCATGTGGAAAGCCAATATCTCAAAGGAATATATAAAGTCTCCCATTGTGCCAGAATGTTTCAACTTTGCCAAATGACCTAAATGGTGGGTGTAAGTGTCAAAGAGTTCATAAGGATCTGCAAAAAATTGTGTCAAAACCACATAACTTTAGTGGAAATTTTTTTGTCCATTGCCACCATTGCCAACGTTATGGATCTATATGGATAAAACCATATCGGAGTTTAGATAACTCATCAGTAATGTCGTGCAAATAGAAATAGTGTTCCATTTGAGTGACCCAGCTGGTGGGATCTAAGCCATCAAATTTGTTCACCTCCACATAAGGGGGATGTAGGTCCCACTGAAAGTGGTTGGAAGGAAAGGATGTGTATTGAGAGGATTCAGGACCTTCATGTTTATAAGGTGTGGTAGAAGAGAAGGGATCTGAGGCGTGCTTAAAGAAGGAAGTGAAATTGTTCACTATGTCATGGAATTGCTTACACATGGTTGTCAATTGAGTGATGGATGTGGGAAGTGATTTGAGTGGAGCAAGCCAGGATTTGAGTTTAGAAATACTTGAAGTAAGGGAAGAAAGATCAATATAGGTTTGTTTCCTCATTAGCTTTGTCCAAGGAAGTGATACGTTGTTCCCAATCTTGGTTGTGGGTGTGGGAAAGGGGGGAAAGTGGGACTACATAGAAAGGGGTTATTGGTGAATGGTACCACGATGATCAGTGTAAAGAGAGGAATTCAATGGGATAGGTGCCAAATAGGGGTGTCTCTAAGGGGTCGGGTCCACAGGTAAAAGAAAATGTTGAAAAATGACAAGTATGATTTCGATGAGGGAAAATAGAGGAATCCAATGGGATAGGTCTCAAATAATGGTGCGGGACAGACCCAAAATCTTTTTCTTAACTCTTGCAGAGTTATAATCTGATCTAAATAAAATTGTAGTGAAAAAATTCCCATATTCTCAACATGAAGAAATGTGTAGTAATTTTGCAACCCGAATGCAAGAGGCAAGGTTGCATGACAATAGATATTGTATGTTCCTTTTCTGTTCTATTTATGTCCCAAGGGTTAGAGTGTTGAGGGTTTATATAGAAAAGGGTTTTCCCTGTGTTATAGATCTTTGATGGAGTCAAACAGTAGTACTCGACCCAATATCTCATGGCACCAACTAAGGAGGATAGATTGTATCCTTAGTTGTACTACCCAATTACCCACGTGTTAGAGAGTATTTTCCCGAGTGTTGTTCTCGGTGGCATTATAGCATTCGGGTGACTGATTTGTTTATCTATGGAGAGTTTCAGGAGATCTAGGTCAATCCATATACAAGTGTTGTTTGATGCACTACAACTCGAAGGGGTATTGTTGAGGGGGGCCTCTTAGGAACTAATAGTCATCACATATATGTGATTAGACATTAGACTACATGATAATATGTGATAAGTGTATAAAGATAAGTAAATCTATGTAACTAGTGGTAAATGTAACTAAAGAAAGAAATAGTTGAAGCCGGTGCAACCACTCCAACCATGGAATACAAACTTGGAATGGAATTACTTCCCTAAATTATCTCTTCTTGTTGGGTTACGTTACGTGTGTTTTCGATTTCCTCGATTTTCGATTTCCTGGACTACAACATTTGGTTTCGTTTCCATGTGACTTGAATCCAGAGAAGGATTGCACTGAAGATAGTCCCAGAGTAGTGTTCTTCTTGGTGGGTGACAACCGCATGGAAAAATCCTGCAAAAAGAGAAAGGAATGGATACTCTAAAATTTTAAATATATGCTTACGTGAGATTGTTCCAGAAAATTTGTGAGCGTTGATGAAGACTTGTTATTTGCTAGTGGATGGAGAGATAAGAAGAGGATTGTTCGTCAATTGTTGGATGGAAGAATTTTCATGGATGGAAGAATTTTCTCAAAAATCTCTTGGATGATCGCAGATGCTCGTAGATGTTTCTTGTGGATGTGGCTCGACAAAATCCTGCACAAAGAAAACAGAGAAATATGCAAATATATTTGACAAAATAAATCATAAAAGAATATGATTATGCTGTATGTGATAAATTGTGTAGCAAAGAGAAATGCAGAGAGAAAAGAAATAGAACAGTATATTGAAATGTATGAAGAAGTACTGAAGAAGTTAAGAAGTACAATGCAATGGGAGATGGCTAAGCTAAATAGGCTCAAACAAGACAAAAATAGAAAGTACAGTTGTCCAGTACAGATGGCAGTGTACAGTCATACTGTTGAGGTTACATTATATTTAACACTCCCTCTTAAACTCAACAGTTACACTCATCAGCACTGATTATGCCTAAGTGTTGTCTCTGAAAATCAAAAACTGACTTTCCTAGTGGCTTTGTAAAGATATCAGCTAGCTGATCTCGAGAACCATAGAATTGTAGTGCAATATCACCATTATTGACTAGCTCGCGTATGAAATGAAAACGAGTGTCAATGTGTTTTCTTTTCTTGTGAAACACGTGATTTTTGGATAGTGCAATTGATGAAGTATTATCACAGAATATAGGAGTTGGATCCTTTTCTGTATGTGACATATATTTCAATATTCTTCTCAGCCACACAGCTTGACAAGAAGCTAAGGTAGGAGTGACATACTCTGGCAGTGTAGCAAAGAGAAATGCAGAGAGAAAAAAAATAGAACAGTATATTGAAATGTATGAAGAAGTACTGAAGAAGTTAAGAAGTACAATGCAATGGGATATGGCTGAGCTAAATAGGCTCAAACAAGACAAAAATAGAAAGTACAGTTGTCCAGTACAGTTGGCAGTGTACAGTCAGACTGTTGAGCTTACATTATATTTAACACTATGAAGATGAAGTTGAAAACGCTCACGATATCATGGAGAATTCTAGTGGTATTTTATATGGAAAGAAGATCGAAAATTCTATTGTTGGTGTTCAAATCGCCTCTCTTCGCCTCGCAAAGAAAATTTTGTGAATATTTTTGTCGGATCAAAAGTAACCATTGAATTTGTTGGGTTGGTCGAGTTGAAATCAATTATGGACTATGGAGAAAGACAATATTGGCTCAACTTGGTTACAACGTTGATATCAATGAAATAGTTGTTGACCGTTGTAGCAACATGGAGATAAGACACCGATAACAATATTAGTTCGACTAATACAAAAACCACTGCGGAATTAGTTGGATACAAGAACATAACACAGCTTGAGAACTTCTACAAAAACAAGATTTCAAATTTTCATTGAAAGCATGGATCATTCTGGTTCCATTGCTCGCTTCTCTGAGGCTTTCTATATTTTCTATTCGTGGAAGGTCGACTCAATCGATGCACTGATTGGAAGTTGATGGACAATATTCAAATATGTAGAAGAAAATCAACTACTGAGTCGATGTCGATGAAAACTCTGAAAAAGTGAGTTCTTGGGGAGTCCATAAAGAATATAAATGCTCGAGTACTTAATTTGAACGAAATCATAATTCTTTAGAAGGAGGAATGGCTAGTCACTTCCACTTCATGGTCACTATGATAATGTGACACATCATAAATATTGGTGGTTGGATAGATATTATTTGAATTTTCTAGATGCTAATGAGAAATCGTGGGTGCAATGTTCGTCGAAGTTGAGGTCCTCGTATTTGTCAAAGTTTGGAGGCACTATTGAACGTTGATTATTTTGTGTCGATGGATATGGGGGAAGTCAACCAGAAGAGATCACCTGCTAATTGAATGCTCGTGGATTCTCTCTTCATGAATTATTTTTTAGTGAAAATAAGCTTGCACAAGAAACAAGAAGATCATGAGAGAAATAAATAAATAATATCACTATTACATATGGGCAGATTATTCCACGAAAATTTTCCACGCTTCCACTAGTTTCATATTTTTTTTAAACAGGGTGGAATTTTCGTCGCTATTGCCACGAAAGTTCGTCACAATATCGACGAAAATCTTAATTTAACCTAGTCGGGATTTTCGTCGCTATAGCAACAAACTTTTGTGGCAATAGCGACGGAAATTTTGTCTATCTCATTGGTTGGTGTTAACGGCTAGTTGACTATTTTATCTATATATATGTGACTTTAAGAGATTTTGTGACACAATTGCTATAGTTGCGACATTGTTCTTGGCTTTTGTTTGAGTTTTTTATTTTTTCTGTCACCCACCGATTGAACAAATCCAATTCTCGATCTACATAGCTCGGATTTTGAACTTGCAAGATTAGTATATTATTTTTTATTGATGTACTCATTTAACTTGTAGTTTTTTTTTCAAATGTCCAAATTGCATTTAGCTTATTTTTTCCTTGATAATATATTTATATAATATGTGTAGTTATACCATATTTCATGTCTTTGGTTTTTGGATATAGTTAGTATATTCTATGGAAAAGGGTATGTGGATTCCATAATATTATAGGTTTATGGAATCCACAAACCCTTTTCCCTTCAATTGTAGCTATAATCTCTCTCTCTTTTCATTGATAAAGATATGGAATTGTTCTTGAAACTCAACCCTAATCGGTGAAATGATAGTAATTGATTGCTATATTCCCCGCTTTAGCAAGGACTAATAAGATACATAAACACTAACCCTAAACTTATGTTAGGTGTATATGTTTTTATTATATAAAGAAAACATTTGTACACATATGACCTTATTATAAAGATGTTATCTATGTTGTCATGATGTTGATCCTCTACACATATGATCACCTTATTATAAATATGTAGGTTAATCGAAAGGAGTAGCCAAAATATAAAAAAATGACAACTTAATGTTTGGTATGGTGTAGGTAAGACAATTACTTGTTAGGACAAACATTTGTCACAATGAACGAAAATGACAGGAAGCTCGCTCGGTTAAGAGTGGCATTAGAGGCGAGGGGCGATGGAAAATGTTATTTCCCTTGCTATGATTGCAGAGGCTTGCAAAATAGAAGAATTTTAATAACAACAACCCAAAAACATTGTAGGGAGAAGGGGCACGCCGAAGGGGGTTATGATTATCGTCCCTTGGTAAGAGGATTCAATATTTAATGTATTCTCTGTAATAATCATTATGTCATGAATTTTAGTAATATTTCTTATCGAGATTTTTATATTTTCTATACACACTAACTTTTCTATGTTGTTTTTTAAATATATAGATGATTCCCCCAAAGTGTCGACCTCTAGAGAGTTATTTGTCAAGTACTAGTAGAAATACTACTTTACATGGAGATGAACTTCGAGATCAGAATATTGAAGCAGTTGATCAAGTTATTAATGATGATATGGATGGAGATAACGTTAGTAATTCAAATCAGGAAGATGAGATACATATATTGATCCAAGACACGTTTGCTCCAATAGATGAGGACAACCAAGATGATAGTCATGATGTTGATCCTCTACTCGAGAAGTCACGTCAACCTCTTTATGAAGGCTCAACAATAAATCTTTTATCTGCTATATTGTTGTTGGTGAACCTGAAGGTTTTGAATGGTTTATCAAA
>ML816080.1:0-27024 GCA_009831015.1 Picea engelmannii | reverse complement strand
GTAATGATCCCACTAAGAGTTAATTCATGGGAGCAAAGGTTAGGCCATATGGCCCCCACATTTTATATAGGAGGTGGGTTGGGAAGCCCCAAAGAGAAATTTTCCCACAATCGAGCTAACAATCTTCTTAGAAGTTGGGACAGAGATAGGTGCCATGGTTAGTTAATCTTTTTGGATTTGAGGATCTTTTCCCTTCTTTACAACCTTCACTATTTGTGAACGGAAAGGCCACAAAGCCTTGCATTTGAACATTGTTTACAACTTGGGTTTCAACATTTTCCACGTTGGTCGAGGGCAATCCTTAATTCTATGGTCAATGATTTGGCATTGAAACATATGTTCAAGAGCTTAATGTACTAGACCGGTTGGTGACTCCCCCCCCCCTATTCATCGCCACCTAGATGTACATAAATTCATTAAGGTCTTTAAACATTTTGACTCTTAAGGAAACCCATTTTCTAAGTCCATAGGTTGACGAACCTCATCAGCTTATGTCATATGAAATTACCAATTGATGTAATGATACATTTTAAGAAATCCCCAAAAGTATGGTCAAGATTTAAAACACTACCCCATATTGACCAATATAGTTGGGCACCTTCATCTGCAAAGAAATTTTTGTCATTGGGAAAGGAGAACAAGGTATTCCAACACACCCATGGATTGTGAGAAACCACTTCATGGAAATGAATTTTTTCCTCAAAAGAGAACTGTTGAGAGTATAAAGAATCACAAACATAAAGACTAGTGTTGACTACCTTCCTAGGACATTGTAATATGACATACAATATGGTATACCATATTTCATGTAATTTATTTTTTTTAAACCTAAAGTCAACGTCGGAATATCGACGCAAGTTCGTCGGAAAAATTTTACTATTTTACCACAACTGTCGCTATAGTGACAAAACTTTGTCGCACTTTGCCATGAATATTCGTCGCATATACAACATGTGTGTCGTAAAATTGGTTTTGAGATATTGCACTCGTCGATATTACCACGGATTTTTGTCGCAAGTTCCGACGGAATTTCGTCGCACATTCAACAACTGCATCGTAAGTTATTGGCTTGGCTTAACTTTTCGTCCCAATTGCGACGAAGTTTCATCATAATTGTCACATTTCTTCATTGTTATTGCGATGATAGTTCGTCGTAATTGCGATGATGCATAGGGTTAACCGATATTGAAGGTGGTGACACATGGAGAGCTAATTTCTTTGATGTTTCCATGCACACTTGGATCGTGGATATAGCGACGAAATTATTTTGATGAAAAAAAATCTCGGATTTCGTGGAAATTGTGATGGATAAGTGTGGCAATATCAACGAAAAACCGTCGCAAATTTGCTCATATGTAACAGTGTATGTGATTACATACACAAGATAAAAAGGTTGTTGTGTTGCAAGAAAATCGTGATCATACCATGGTGAGTGCATTCTATTTCTCCCAGTCGACAATAATGGAGAATTGACTGAACACTGTGTTGTTTGATGTTTAGGAAGAGTCGACTAAGTCTTGAATCGATTGTGTAAAGAAATATTGATGAGTTTGCTCGAAAGAGGAGGAAAAGCGAGTGTTTTTGGATTGTTTATTCCTTTGTTGGTTGTACATAGATTCCACCATGATTCTTATTGAATGCTATTGTGATCAAAATTTAGAAGCTGCAATTGTTATGTTATTACTCGTAATGGTATGTGCTATACTAGTTTGACACTAAAGCACGGTCATCGTCGATCCATGAAAAATATTGACTAAGGATATGGCCAACAAAGATACAATGTGGTTCCATACCTCCATGACATGAACTAATCTTAGACACAAAAAATACACACAAAAATACATAGTGGAACTACGAGATGATAAAACATAGCCACGGACCAATACAATGTGGATCTATGTGACAATATATATATTAGCATGCTCAAATTATCTCCTTCACAATATCAACAGATAATAAAGGGAAAAGAATATAATAAAGTGAACGCTTAACCCAGGGTCTTCGTCCCAATCCCGATGTGGTACAAATCTAGTCATGTGAATAGATGATTTGATGTTGAACATGGTAGAAACCACTTGATTACTGATCATTGAGCTAAATAGTTAACAAGTGCGAGGGAAATCACCAATGATGTCAATGAATCTCAAGGTACCCTAGTACATTCCAACGAATGTGAATAAATGATTTGAAGTCTAACATTCGTGGAATCATCCGATCAGAGGTCAATGATGTAAACCTACTTTTGGAAGTGAGGAGGCCTTCCATTGAGGCATGCAGGTCCCTAGGTACTAACTAGTTTCTAAGTCTAATTCTCGGATGATGTGTTGAAGTCGAGAGGAAAAGACTCATCAAAGGAGAGCCTTGATGTATCCCCCATCATCGACACAAAAATAACACAAGAAAGTGATGTAATATGGTGAATTGAATGAGTATGGACTAACATAGGAAATGGAAACTAAGAATACTGCAGATGGATGGTGTTAGCATCGCCATTTTCCTTTCAATTAGAGTTAGTTTTTTTGGTCGAGTTATAGCCCATGTGTCAAAATATGTGAAGTCAGGTACATAACAATGAAGGGTTCTCAGTCAGCAAGTGGTTGGTTGGCCCTTGGAAATGGAAAGGGATGTCAGATTCAAAACATGCGTAAATGGTATGGGTATGTTTTTCCCAAAGAGTCGGGTCCAGTTAAAAGCTAGCCTCTACATGCCCCAGGTCAAGTCAATAGTTAATGAAATTCGCATCGGCAAGTGATGTAACTATTATTAGTTCATCATGAAGGCTGAAAGAATAAAAAATCACGATGTTCATATCATGTATGCCTTGCATCCCTTATCGCCTATACCTTACACGCGGGGATATGTTATGGAAAATTTGCAGTTCAATTTGAAATATCCAGTCGCCATGAATTCAGGGTTCCTTGGCATGATTCCTCCTTCTGCCCGATCTGTTATAAATTCCATATGCGTTGCACCCATTCTATCTGCGAAATCAGATTCGTGCTCTATCTGTAAATTGTCTTGTAAGCTCGGGTTGATTGAATTCTCTGACTTGGGCGTTCACCAGATCCACCACGCACAAGATAAATATTGGTCGCACCATGATGACCTTATAAAACATAAGAAAGGGTGTGCGGAGTAGCATAATTTCAAGACCCCAACCCCAAAACGATTGAGATTCATTCTCACTCACAACAGGTGCCCCCGAAAATCCAAAGGGAGTTTTCTTTTTACCCACAAAAGCGAAGATATCACACCGCGCAGAACTTGGAGTAGAAGGACCTGAGAAAAAAGGAAGGACAGTATCTTCCCTGTCTTCCCAATAACAGGTCTCTCCGAGAAGGGGGAGACCAAGGAAGAACCAGGAAGTCAGGGAAACCCAAGTCCCAAACAAGTTGCGCGCAAGATCAGTTAAAGAGAAATTACTTATGCGCATTGTTCGGCTAGAACCTATTGAGGGCACAAGCTAAGAAGGTGGGAGAAGAATGAAGAGGATGGACATCACAGGCACGAATTATCAAGAGCCATCTCAACACCTAAAGTAGGAAAAACTAGCTACTGCTGAACTCTACAGGAAAACAGGGAGTTGAGACAACAACTAGCGACAAAGACTATTGAAATGTCAGCAACGCAAGGCCGCGAAGGGAACGTGATGTGGCTAAAAAGACAGCTCAAAGAGGCACAAGATACAATTGTACAGTCGTGCGAAGCATAGAGGCTGTCAGAAGAAGGGTATGTGAAACATTCCAAAGAATTTGAAGCGACCGAGGAGGAAGACCGTGTGGCTCTCACCAGCAAACAGAAGAAACAAGATTAGTTGATTATGTCCTTGTACCCACAAACAGAAATAAAATCTTGACAGTTTTGAAGGAGACATCACCCTAAGACATTTTTCCATTTTGATAATGGCCATGACTATCTGCAGCCACTTGACGCGCACTTTTCCTCTATCAAATGAGCACGTGATAGAAATCAAAGACGTTACAACAAACAATAAGACTCTGAAAAACACTTGTCCATCCATATATCTGATCGAAGGAAAGAATTTACACATCACTCCCTCATGAAGAGACCTGGTCGATAACTGAATCCCCGTGGTAGATCACGAATAGTTATGATGTAGCCAGATGTATATGTTGTCTATTTTTGGAAAAACGTCAGGTGAAGAGTTTTGTAACGCAGAACAATTAGTTTCCTAATTTTTAGAGATAGTAGTTAGAAGAGCAGGGTATCCCAAGCAGCGCCCTAACCTATATATTTGATCTTTTCAATGTAAGCTAGGTTGGTTGGAAAAATTAGTATAGACAACGTCTATTGAAAGTAATTTAAGTTCGATCAAAATTTAATGTAAAAGTCATGTAGTTTGATGAAAAGATTCTAATTGTAGTAGTCGAATGTATTGTTTCCCTCTCTTTGCGTACGTATTTCCTGTTTTCTTTATTCACATATTTTTCTGTCTAAATCGGAACGGAATTTCAAACCTGTGGATTCGTTGTGCAACGCCCCTTGTTTGCACCATTTAGGAAAAACATTTTCCTCTAAGTTAAACTCTGAATTCATCCTCAACGGTGCTCCAAGTTGCTTTATGTGTTTTCTCCCCACCTCACACAATGATTTTACACTCAATACTATTGCTCACTTAGCATTTATCCTCTCAATCTTAGTCATCGAGTCATTTGTTTCCATCACTTCTTGAATCAACTCCATAGCTCGAGGTCTTTCTATCTTACGCCAATGAAACCAGAACTTATTATGTAAAGGTGTTAAATATAGACACATATTTAAATCCATATCCCATGTTGAGACCGTGTCTCCTGAGAGAGCCCTCTCTAGGTCTGAAAGGCTAGTTTCGGGCCTCAAAGTTGGTTGAAATAGTTACCTTCATCGTCTGTTTATCAGCTGAATAGATTTACGGAGTGCTAACATTCTGGCGTCGTTGTCGGGGATGAAATTGAATAGATTTTCCCTGGGAGAATGACTAGCGTTATATTTTGACCCCTGAGTGTAACAGAGGGACAAAAATCTGTACCCGCTAAAACCTTTACCCTAGAGACTCCATTCAAAAAGACCACTAGCTCCAAGTAGCTCAGTTCAAGAAACCTGGCTCCAGAGACGATCTATACCAGAGAAAATCCTGACCCAAATCCTACGAAGCCTATGTATGACCCCGAGAAAACTTTGCACAAGTCTAGAGAGCAAGCATCAGACCCGTTCTATTACCTGGACAGAAGCCTTTCCTTACCCAAAGACGACACACAAAGCATTGACGACCTTGAGTTTGACGAATTATTTTAGCAAACCCTGTTTAGGTCTAAGCCGGAAACCAACTTGGATGAGATAGTTTTCAACCAGAAGAGATTCCAGGCCCTAGTGTCTAATAATATCCCTCAAACCCCCAACCCTCCTAGAGCCATGGCTGCCAGATTCACCCCCCTCATTCTTCCAACCCAACTTCATGATTTTCCCCAAAATTGTAGTCAGAGGATTAAGCTCTACGATGTTGAAGGGAGCGTTTCAGCCTAGAAGCATCTGGATCGGTTCAACGATTTCATCGACCTAGAAGAGGTAGACTATGGAGATGCAAAAATGAGGTTTTTCATGCAGATTTTTGCAAGGGAGGTGAGGAAGTGGTTCAAAGCCCTATGACCAGCAAGTATTCAAGACTTCTCCATGTTCAACACATCTTTCATCAATAGATGGGGAGACAAGAAGAACCCCTTGTAGCTTTTAACGTAGTACAATAATATGAAGAAGGCATTGCAGGAGACCGTGCAAGAATTCTCAGCCCGCTTCATGAATTTTTATAACTCAATTCCTGCAGAATTTTAGCCACATCCTGGGGCTGCGCAGTTGTGGTACACTGACTCCTTCGACAACAATTTCACACTGTTTTTTAGAGAAAGAAGATCAACAAACCTAGACGCGTTAATGAGCAATGCGATCGAAGTCGAGGTAAATATGATGGTGTCCAGGAAGATCAAGAAGAGATTCAACAGAGGCGAGAAGAAGCCCCAAGGAGACATGTAGCAATCAATGTCGAGATCCAAAGATGACAAATTTGACTTAATGATGAGGACCATGGAGAATCTAATGGAGAAAATGTCTGTGGGAAACAAACTTGTTGCCCTGGAACAACAAGACCCCCAGCCCAGGAATCAGAACCTCAGGAGGGGTCAAGTTCCTCAGATTAGATAGAGGGAACAAAGGGAAAAGAGAGATCAAGGAGACCAATAGACAAGGCCTCCATTCCAAAACAACTACGCATATTAAGACTTCAACCAGATGTTCGAAGACCAAATGCATTGTTGCGATGACAAGAACATGCGCGTGTTTTTTACAAAGAGTGAACATGATTGGTACATGAGAATAAATGACGATTTTATGCTGGAGACAGATGATGCATGGATTGGGAAACTGATGATGTGTTGTCCTGGGAAATGGAAGAGTTCATGAAAGGTTATCAGAATGCCATCATTCAGTTTTAGAAAAAATATAACCTTAGGAGCAAGGAAGTGTCTATCGAGCCTCAGCGGATCAATCCCATAAGGAAACCTTCGGTAGACACCCCTTCCACAAGCTGACCAAGGCCAGACAACACAACCAAGGATGCGATGGAGAAGGCAAATTCGAAGGAAGAAGCCCTGAAGAAAACTTCAGAAGAAAGCCGAGAAACGGGTGGAAAAGAGGTAGAGAAAGTTTGTCCCCCTTTTAATGTTTAGCATGAAATGGCTAAAATAAAAAAAATTGTCTCATTTAATGAACTTATCAAAAAAGGAAAGTATCGGGAGCATATTATTAAAATGCTAAAAATGGGAGGGACCCCCAATACTTTGAATATCCAATACGATCACCCTGCTATTATGTTTGGTCCACACGTTGAGGAGACAGGTGATACTGAGGATGTACCTCTATTCTATGTTAGTCTAAAGGTTCATGACATGACCCTACATAATGCCATGCTGGATTCCAGTGCGTCACACAACCTCATGCCAAAGGATATCATGGATGAATTGGGTTTGGATATCACCAGGCCCTATAAGGACCTTTTCTTTTTTGATTCAAGGAAAGTCAAGTGCTTGGGTCTCATCAAGGACTTGGTCATGTCATTGGCCCAAATTCCTTCGAATAACATGGTTATGGATGTGGTTGTGGCGGACATACCCCCTAAGTTTGGCATGCTCCTGTCTAGATCATGGGCTGCGAAGTTAAAGGGAACCCTGCAAATGGACATGTCATATGCCATCATTCCCATATTTGGCCATGATAGATGGTTGTATAGAGAAGTGTTGCTGAAATACATGGTAAGCAACAAAACGCAGCCAAACAACCACCCCATATATTCCATAGACACTAAGGCTGGTTCTTCTATATTCTACAATGACCTAAGTTTTGAAGAGGAAGAGTCGACAACCACCATGACAACCGATGAGAAAACTGCGTGGGAAGCAGCAGAGTGCGTTGACCCAAACGACTGTGCGGAAAATGGGATGTGGAACATGAGTTTCGATGGCACTGTTAGCAAGGAAAGAGAAGGTTTCGACATATGGGTAAGCCCCACTGAAGTGGGCACAAAGCTATGCTCATACAAGATCACGTTCAAATGCACAAACAACATGGCCAAGTATGAGGCACTAATTCTGGGCCTATAGGTGTTGAAAGAATCAGGCTCAAAGAGGATAGCAGTGCATGGAGACTCTGAACTGGTCATAAACCAGGTTAAAGGAATATATAGGACAAAGCACCCCAGGTTGAGAGCGTACAGAAACTTGGTGCTGGACCTCCTCGAGGAATTTTCAAAGTATACCCTATCTGCTATCCCAAGAGAGAAAAATCAAATCACCGATATGTTGGCCACCTCAGCATCGGTTTTTAAAATTCCCATATTTACAAACAAAAAATACGATATTGAAGTCAAACACAGGTCGGTCCTTCCTGATAATATCAAATACTAGAAGGTGTTTGAGGATGACAAGAAGGTAGAAACATTTCTTCAGATGAGCAATGAGTTCACTAACATAAACATTGACGATGAATGTTGTTTCAACGAATATGGGAGAAAGAATACGCGCGGTAATGACAACCCTTTCCAAAACCAGATCGCGGGAAGGGACATAATACAACTAAAAAATAACATCGTTCTGAAGGGGTTAGTGTCGTTGGAAAAACGGTTTGATGAAAATGATGTGGCTAAAAATCCCAAGATCACTTCTAACTAAGAGGATGTGGAAGATTGCAACATTGGGACTGAGGAGAACCCGAAAATGATAAAATTATAAAAAACGCTCAATCCATAGGTCAAGTGAGACTACTCCAAGTTCATTAAGGATTTCCCCGACATTTTTGCGTGGAGCTATGATGATTTGAAGGTGTATGACACTAAAGTGATCCAACATGTTATCCCTCTCAAAGAAGATTAGAAACCTTTCAAACATAAGCTGAGACGAATAAATCTCCGTCTACTGTCACTGGTCGAAAAAGAGGTAAAGAAACTTTTTGATGCTAAGATTGTCGTTTCTTTGCGTTTCTCGGAATGGGTAGCTAATTTGGTGCCTGTAAGAAAGAAGAGAAGTGAGATAAGATTGTGTGTAGACTTTCAAAATTTAAACAAAGTGTCCCTCAAGGATCACTAGCTTCTTCCTAAAATGGACTATATCCTACAAAAGGCAGTGGGGTCCTAGAAGATGTCCATGTTGGACGGTTTTTTAGGGTATAATCAGATCATGGTCCACCCAGACGATAGAGAAAAAATGACTTTCACGACTCCATGGGGGACTTTCATGTATGCAAATATGCCTTTCGGCCTCATGAACACTGGTGCCACTTTCCAAAGGGAAATGGACATAGCATTTTCTGATGAAAGGGACAAGTTCATTGTGATCTATCTAGACGACAGCACGATATAATCTACCTCCGATGAGCAACACCTCGAGCATCTGAAGAAATTTTTCCAAAAGTGCAGGAAGTTTGGTATATCACTAAATCTGAAGAAATCAAATTTCAGGGTGGAAGAAAAGAAGATGTTGGGGCATATTATCTCCAAAGAAGGCATTAAGATAGACCCCAACATGGTTGAAGGAATCCTTAAAATTGGCACTCCACATAGTAAAAAGGAAGTGCAATTGTTCCCGGGGAAAGTAAACTTCTTGAGGAGATTCATCCCAAACCTAGAAAAGATTATAAAGAATATCACCTGCATGCTCAAAAAGGGAAATGAGATCAAGTGGAACCCAGAAGCCAAGAAGTCGTTTGAACATATCGAGGTGACCTTAACTAGAGCCCCTATGCTAGCCAATCCAGACTTCACAAAAGATTTCATCCTGTTTTCATTTGCTTCGAAGCATACGATCTCCAGTGTGCTATTGCAGAAAGACAAGCAAAACTTCGAGAAGCATGTAGCTTATTTCAACAAAACAATGCAGGATGCTCCACTAAGGTACAAAATTATGGAAAAACAAGCATATGACTTAGTGAAAGCTTTGAAGGAGTTCAGGATGTACATATTGCACTCCCACATCATTGCTTATGTGCCCAACAACTCAGTAAGGATATTCTGACTCAGCCCGACCCCGAAGGAAGGAGAGGTAAGTGGATAGCAGCAATGCTAGAATATGACCTGGAGATCAAGCCTATGAAACTAATTAAGGGTCAGGGACTTATGAAGCTAATGTCACAGTCAGACTGCGATGTTGTGGGAATAAATTTCATTGTTGATTTGTCAGAGAGTACTCATGAAGAAATGACTCCGCAAGTGTCTCAGGAGTTCGTCGATTCATTGTGGTATGCAGACATCAGCTATGTGTTGAAGATTATCCAGGCCCTTCTGAGCATAAGTAAAACCAAGGCCCGATTTCTAAAGCTTAAAGCAGTTAAGTTATGCATCCTGGATAACTCGCTCTACTGGAAAGATCCTAGGGGAATGTTGCTGAGTTGTTTGCTGGAAAATGATGTGAAGTGAGCCACATAAGAATTTCACAAGGGAGAATGCAGAGGACACCATTACTGGAAAACCACCATGTACAAAATCCTGAGAGCGGGTTACTATTGGCCCACCATCTCCGCGAACGTCTACAAAGAAGTTTCCAATGAGTGTTAGATTTTTGATGGAAGAAGAAAGTTGTTGCCTTTGCCGCTAAATCTGATCTCAGTCGAAGCACCATTCATGTAGGGGGGTTTGGATTTTATAGGGGAAATAAATCTGCCATCCTCAGCGCAGCACAAATGGATACTCACGAACACCGACTACTTCACAAAGTGGATACAATTGATCCCCACAAAGAAATCTACTGACGCAATCATCATCCAATTTCTAGAGACAAACATATTGTCGAGATTCAGATGCCCCGTCAAGATCATAACAGACAATGCGACTGCATTCAAGTCCAAGAATATGGAGAATTTTTTTTAGGATTACAACATAACTCTAGGGAATTCTACAACGTACTACCCATAAGGAAACATGTTAGAAGAATCATCAAATAAGAGCCTGGCCAAGATCATCAAAAGACTCCTACAAGACAATAAGAAAGCTTGGCATAAAAATCTTATCTATGTGTTGTGGGCAGATCGGGTTACCATGAAGAAGTCCATCTCAGTGTCACCTTTTCAGATTGTATACTATGCAAACACAATTTTTCCTACCACCTTAGGGTTTCCTGCCATAAATTTGTTGCAAGAGAAGGAGGCCGAGCCAAATGACACACAGAGAAGAATAAATCAGTTGGTTCACACATAGTAGATGAGGGAATGGGTGTACAATCGATCACAGCTCCACCAGGAAAGGATGAAGAAAGCCTTTGACAAGCATTCCAAGCTGGAGGATTTTCATTTGAGTGATCTATTGTTGATATGGGACGCGAGAAATGAGGACAAGGAAAAGCATGAAAAATTTGATAATCTATGGATGGGTCCATTCAAAACCAGTGCACATCGTGGAAATAACACTTATTTTCTGGAAGAACAAAATGGGGAGTGTGTTGGTTTGGGGCCTATAAATGATAGGTTCCTCAAACATTATCTGATGAAATAAATTTCGTTTAAGTCACATGTCATTGTAAATAGTTATTTTTGTTTTGTGTCAAGTCAGTAAGTCAACAAAAAATTGAAGCCCGAAGTGAAGGCCGTGAGTTTATGTTGATTCTTTAGAAGATGTGTTGATAGGCTTAGGTTGTGTTTTGTTTTTCATATTGCAGTGTTGAAGAGTCAAAATAAGGCCCAATGGTCAGGAACCTGGTCTATTGTTCCTTGCTACCTCGCGAGGAGGATAACAACCCCGTTGGAGCCAGTTGTTAGTGACGCCATTTTCCTTTCAATTAGAATCATTTTTTTTGGTCGAGTTATGGCCCATGTGTCAAAACATGTGAATTCAAGTATGTAACAATGAAGGGGTCGAATTCATCAAGTGGTCGTTTGGCCCTTGGAAATGGGAAGGGATGTCGGAGTCCAAACATGCATAAATGGTACAGGTATGTTGTTCCCAGAGAGTTGGGTCCAGTTAAAAGATAGCCTCTACGTGCCCCAGGTCGATTCAAGTAGTTAATGAAAGTCACGTCGACAAGTGTTGCAACTATTATCATTTCATCATGAAGGCCGAAAGAGTGAAAAATCGCGGCATTCGTATCATGTATGCCCTGCAACCCTTATCGCCTGTACCTTACACGTGGAGATGTGTTATGGAAAATATGCAGTTCGATTTAAAATATCCAGTCCCCATGAATTCAGTGTTCCTTGGCACGATTCCTCCTTCCACCTGATCTATTATAAATTTTAGATGTGTTGCACCCATTCTATCTGTGAAATCAGATTTGTGCTATGTCTGTAAATTCTCTCGCAAGCTCGGGCTAATCGAATTCTCCATCTTGGGAATTCATTAGATCCACGCACAAGATAAATATTGTTCGCACGATGAAGACCTTCCAAAACATAAGAAAGGGCACAAAGAGTAGCATAATTACTAGGCTCGAGCCCCAAAATGATTGGGATTCGTTCTCACTCACAACAGGCACCCCCGAAAATCCAAATGGATTTTTCTCTTTACCAACGGAAGAGAAGGTATCACACTACGCATAACCTGGAGTAGAAGGACCTGAGCAGAAAGGAAGGATGGTAGTTGCCCTGTCTTCCCAGTAGCATATACCTCGGAGAAGGGGGAGACAAAGGAAGAACCAGGAAGTCGGGGAAACCTGAGTACCAAACGAGCTATGTGTAAGATTGGTTGCAGAGAAATTACTTATGTACGTTGTTTGGCTAGAACCTATTGAGGGCACAAGCCGAGAAGGTGGGAGAAGAACGAGGAAGATGGATTTCGCGGAAAATAAATATCAAGATCCATCTCAGCACCTGAAGCAAGCGAAACTAGCTATCGCCGAACTCTACCAGGAAAACAGGGAGCTGAGACAACAACTAGCAACAAAGACTATTGAAATGTCAGCAGTACAAGGCCGCGAAGGGAACATGACGTGGATAAAAAGATAGATCAGAGAGGCACATAATACAATCATACAACTACTTGAAGCACAGAGGCTGTCAAAAGAAGGGTATGTGAAACACTCTAGAGAATGTGAAGCAGCCAAGGAGGAAGCTCGTGCGGCTCTCGCCAACAAACAAAAGAAACAAGATTAGTTGAGTCTGTCCTTGTATCCACAAATAGAAAGAAAATCTTGATTGTTTTAAAGGAGACAACACCCTAAGACATTTTTCCATTTTGATAATCGCCATGACTATCTGTAGCCACTTGTCGCGCACTTTTACCCCAGAAAATGACCGCGCGACAAAAATCAAAGCCATTATAGAAGACAATGGGACTCTGACAAACACTTGTCCATCCAGATATCTAATCGAAGGAAAGAATTGAAAAATCACTCCCTCATGAAGAGACCTAATCTATAACTGAATCCTCGTGGTAGATCACAAACAATCATGATGTAGCCAGATGTATTTGTTGTCTATTTTTGGAAAAACGTCATGCAAAGAGTTTTGTAATGCAGAACAGTCAATTTCTTAGTTTTTAGAGATAGTATTTAGAAGAGAAGGGTAGACCAAGTGACGCCCTGACCTATATATTTGATATTTTAAATGTAAGTCAGGTTGGTTGGAAAAATTAGTATAAACAACATCTATTGAATGTAATTTAAGTTCGATCAAAATTTAATGCAAAAGTCATGTAGTTTCATGAAAAGATTCTAATTGTACCAGTCAGATGTATTGTTTTCCTCTCTTTGTGTACATACTTCCTGTTTTCTTTGTTCACATATTTTTCTGTCTAAATCAGAAAGAAATTTTGAACCTATGTATTCACTGCACAGTGCCCCTTTTTCACGCCATTTAGAAAAAACGTTTTCCTCTAATTTAAACTCTGAATTAATCCTCAGCGATGCTCTGAGTTTCTTTTTACACAACGATTTTACACTAAAGACTGTTGCTCACTAAGCCTTTATCCTCTCAAGCTCAGTCACCGAGTCATCTGTTTCCATCACTTTCTTGAATCAACTCCATAGCCTGAGGTATTTCTATCTTACGCTAATGAAACCAAAACTTATTATGTAAATGTGTTAAATCTAACCACAACTTTAAAGCCATATCCCACGCTGAGACCGTGTCTCCTGAGAGATCCCTCTCTAGGTCTGAAAGGCTAGTTTCGAGCCTCAAAGTTGGTTGAAATAGTTTGCTTCATCATCTTTTTATCATCCGAACAGATTTACGAAGTGCTAACAGATGATTTGAAGTGAAAATTCCCTTGAACATGATGAGGCATGAGAAATGACTTGGCAACATTGACTCGACGAGTACCAATAATGTAATGTGACGACAATAAGAGCACTCTTAGACTGAACAAAAATGTATGGTGACACATGGAATTGGTATGACTTAGAGACAAGCGGATTACCCAACTGTAAGATGAGACGAAAACAAGTGACATGTTCAAAGGTGAAAAAAGTTGCCATAAAGGATTCTCAAAACCGTGACCCACTTCCTTCAATTTTTCCCCCACCTAGATAAATGAGTACCTCTTTTTAATTTAATGAGCTCGAGGAGGGTAACACATTCTCTATATAAATCACCTTCGGTAAGTTCCTCTTCCTTTGTTTAACTAACTAGAAGAATTAAGGGTTCGTCCCCATATGGGCCCTTCAATGTGTAGTTTAGCTAGTACGGAGAAGGAAAACTCAGTGGTTTTTCATGTTTACAGAGTCTGAAAAGAAATTAAAGGTGAGTCCATGGTTTTCCTTTTTCATAAGTTTAGTATCACGAGGCCAAAAAAGGGATAAAATACCACTTGAAATATGTCCTTTCAAACCTTTTAACGAGTGTGAAAGGAGGAAAGATCACTCGACAATCTTTTCATGTTTAGAGAGTCTGAAAAGAGATTATAGGAGACTCCAGGGGGTTCCTTTTTTGTATAACCTTTACAAGTCCAAAAAAGTGATAAAAGTATACTCGGTTACATTCTCATGTATTTACGACCATGAGAAAGAAAAAATTCTAATCCCAATATTGGTTTCATTTTTACACAAGCTTGAAACAAAATTGAACTTATGCTTGTAAATTCCCAATGTAATTTCCAAGGGTACCCCATATTGAAAAGCTAGTGTCTTAACTCTAGAATGATAATCAAAGGCTAGAGAAATGCCCCCCCAAAGCTTCATTTCATTTGTCGACTTTGAGGTTGTCACCAATTTCTGTATCAGATAGAGAAAAAGGATAAGGGTGGATGAAATGAAGGTTCAAATACGAGACCTAAAAAAATAATCGACTCGACATCTACGAGATCTATCTAAAGACTCCACTTGATATCTATGAGATATAGTGAAAAGACTCGACTAAATGAGAGAGGTGATTGTTTCATTTTTTAATGAGCTTGACACATGAAAAGAACTATTCTCAAGACCTCTATTTCATTTTTTAACGAGCTTGACACAGAGAAACAAAACTATGCTCAAACCTTTGTTTCATTTTTTAATGATCTTTCCATGGAGAAGCAAAAACTATGCTCGTAGCTTGTTAGAGAGTTCAAGTCTAAGTCGAATCGTGTCGAGTCAAATTAATAGTTGATTCTAGTCAATTCATTCATTATGTTGTTAGATGTATTGAAACTCTGAATAAAAGTAGAAAGGAGGGGGTTAAACCTACATCTTCTCTGAAGGTAGGAGATCCCCTTCAGTTATGTAATATAATTTGGTACTCAACCAACAATATTGGTTTCTCACCAAATCAATCGATACCTAGTCAACAGTATAAGCCCTGCACAGGAAAACAACTAAACGTTAAGGAGTCGCAACTGAGTCGAAGAAAAATTATCATTCATAAAAACTTAATTTAGAGACTCCATACATTCCCAAAAGATCTAACAACATAAAAATAATAACAACAACACATAAAAAAGTTTGACAAGAAGAGAAAAGCATCAAAATATTGAGCATTAATGAAGAGCATGTTGGCAATAGATAAAGGAATTCAAGAGAGACATTTTACACACACAAAGCATTTAAAGAAAATCTGATGATGAGAACAAGAGTTGCAGAATAGTTTTTGGATCGTGACAACAAAATAATGGTATGAGTGGTGGATAAATAAGACCCTCTTTGATCCCATATCAAGAATCCTCCAAGAGAGATAGCCTAACAGAGTGTGTGAGTAGTATAGGTCTAAATTAAGTGATCAACTTGGCAATAGCACCAGTCGGGACGACTCTTTAAAGAAATTTGATAGAGGAACACAGATCATGGAGAGCGAGGAGATGGGACCTGTAATCTATATTCACTCAGATAAAGTAGGGAATAATCACAGTAAACCTTGTATATGCCTATCACCCTCTCTAGCAAGTGGTTGTTGCGGCTGAGTTACCTATGCAGACCGATATGCATGGGTGGTACATAATGAGGATACTTATGTGGCAGCAGAGACCCAAAACATTGGTTCACTCTTGCTCGGGATGAGCAATGAATTCAATGTGGGGAAGATGTTGAGGGGGGCTCTTAGGCCCTAATAGTCATCACATATATGTTATTAGACATTAGACTACATGATAATATGTAATAAGTGGATAAAGATAAGTAAATGTTTGTAACTGGTGGTAAATGTAACTAAAGAAAGGATTAGTTGGAGCGAGTGCAACCACTCCAACCACTCATCTATTGTATAAATAACCCTAAATATGGAATACAAACTTGGACTGGAATTCCTTCCCTAAATTCTCTCTTCTTGTTGGGTTATGTTTGTGTTCTTGATATATTTCACGATGTAGTGTCTCTTGGATGTCTGTGTCAATTTCTTGGCATACAAAAGGTATTGAAAGGGGTTACAAGGGTGGCCAACAATGTGTTCTTAAGAACCACTTGTATTTCCTCCATGTATGCTTCCCCGACCATGGATTTATGCTTTGAACGACAGATCTTTGTAGTTTTAAGACATCAGAACACATCTCTACCCTGAAAAAAAATAACCCACAATTCCTGCCAAGGAAAAATCTATGATACCACTTGTAAGGTACTAGATCTATTATAATATCAGAAAACAAAAATACTGCAGAGAATAACAGTGGAAAAACACAATATATGAAACCACAACACCAAAATAATACATTTATAGATAGGAAATAATGTTCACTTGTCTCTTCGAGGGGACAAACTCCAGCAAAGCAACACTCTATTACAATAATTCTCAAGAAAAAGACTTATCATGCCCTTGACTCCTATTTATACTAAATATATCTACCAAAAGAACAATTTATAGGAAGATATTCTAGAAGTGGAAGCTTCTATTAGGTCTTATTACATTTGACTTATTCTTCCTTATTACTAGGCCTTATTAATATCATCCTTTCTTACATGGAAAATATATTATTATACGTATGTGAGGTGTTAAGGACGTTAGGTCCCTAAAAACATTTATGCATCTCAAATATTAGAGATTGGAGAGATATTTCTAACGGTGTAAACCATTCTTCAAACATAGTTAATATGAGGGAGTTACAACCCAAATGGAGGAGGGAAAATTTTAAGACCCAATTAACTTCCGAGAGACATAGCTTCCCACTCTAGAATCAGATTGGGGCATAGGAGTAGTCTATGGAAATCTCTTGAGCCATGGATGAAAAACATGGAGATAAATTAAAATTTTGGGTGCATACAAATGTATAGGAGGGCATAGAAGGGACCTGTAGCAATCAAAGTCAAAAATAGTATTTGGTCTAAAACTTCAACAGGCTATATTTGGCAGCATGGAGCTCAGATGAGCGTGAAACTTGGACAGAGTGTTGAGAATATGATTATGAAGGAACCCAATTAGGATCTTTCCAAAATCCAAAAGAGTAGGTACAAATATTTTTCAAATTTAACAACAATTGGATTGGAACAAGATCAACACAGAGCTCATAGGCATGGAGGATGCACAAAGAACTTACATCCATGAATATGAGATCATAGGGATGTATTTCAATATTGGTAATGAGGGGGGATAATCTAATGGAAATGGAGAAGGAAATGAATAAAGCATGAACTTGGTAGAGACCATAAATATTTTTCAAAAGGACATCCAAATTTATAAAGTTGATAATGAGAGGCTTATAAAATCCAAGGAGAAACAAGAAGGCTTCAACATCAAGTTGATGCAGAACTTGGAAATAATAGAGAATAATATGGATAAGGAGAACAAGTCAATAAAATCAAGGAGTTATAGGTCTCATGGTGAGAGGATAAGAACAAGTAGTGTTGGCAGACATCACCATCACTGTCCAAGGAATTTAGCTAGGAGGGAACACAGTAGTTCAAGTCCATCTTCTGTTAGAAAGAATAAGAGGAGGTTTGGGGTGGATGATCTACATGAAAAAATGAATAAAATAAATCCTCCTACATTTGATGGTGAACAAAATAAGGATGAGGATGCAGAGACCTGGCTTCTGCACATGAGGAATTATTTTCAGTTGCATAATTACTCTTCACAGGAAGAAGGGAGAATTTCCATTTACCATCTCAAAGGAAAAGAATCAATGTGGTGGGACCAGTTTCTGCAAGTTGAACACATTTATGATAAGAATGTTACTTCAAGATAATTTTAAAGGAATTTTAAAAATAAATACTTAACCAAACAATACTGTGATAAGAAAATGAAGGAGTTCTTTGAACTCCAACTTAGGAGTGTCACCATAGATGAGTATGAAAGGATATTTTTAGAGCTGTCGAAATATGTTTCCTTCATCAAGGGTGAACAGGTTAAGATTCATAGGTACTTAAGTGGGATGCCATCATTTATTAGTGATAAGATACAATATGATGATCTCAAGACACTAGAGGAAACCATAAGGAGATCTAAATTCCTCTATGATCAACATAGAGGAATACCAACTTTCCAAAATGCTTGGTAAGAAAAGAAGAAAATAAATATGGAATAGAGGAAGAAGGGGACCAAGCCACCACTTTTCAAAAACAATACTCAAGGAAATCCAACTTCTAAAGAGCCCGGAATGATAGAAATAGTGGGACAAATACCAAGGAACCCACCTATTAAATGTTGGGGTGGTGGGGGATACCACATGTACATAGATTTCCATCACATAAGTGGAAACGTGAAGACTCTTCAAAATGTATAACAAGTTGATATAGTTGAGGACATGGGAATAAATATACCTAGGATATACGAAGCCCTTGATAACAAGTAAGTTGATTTCCAGTCACATATGATTGAAGTGGAAGGTAAGATCAACAATCCACCCATTGCTATTTTAAATGATTTAGGAGCTAATCATAGTTATATACATTGTAATATGGTGGAAACATTTCAATTTCCAAAAACAAAGATTGGGAAACCTTGGTTGGTGCAATAATCTACAGGAGAAAAAAGGAAAATTAATGAGATCGTTAAGGCATGTCCAATGAACATGAATGGACTGAGAACCAAGGTAGATTTGAATATCATACGTTTGGGCTCATATGACTGCCTAATTGGTATGGATTGGTTGAAAAAACATCATGTTTTCCTAGATAGTTATAATAAGGCTTTTACTTGCTTGGATGAAAAAGGAAACTTGAAATTAGTACAAGGTATTTCAAGAGCCGTAACTATCAGAGAAGTTTCATCTTTGCAATTAAAGAAAGTATTCAGGAAAGGATGTCAATTATTTGCAACACATATGGAAGAGACACCTAAGGATAAAGCACCAAATATTGAAGACTATGCAGTCCTAAAATAGTTTGAATATATATTTAAATAAATATTGGGGTTGCTACCCAAGAGAGATATTGATTTCTCCACCAACTTGATGCATGGAGCAACCCCAATATTGAATACTCCTTATGGGATGAGTACACCATAGTTGAAAGAGTTGAAAATGAAACTTGAAGATATTCTGAAGAAGGGGTATATACGCCCAAGTGTGTCACCTTGGGGTGCCCCGATATTATTTGTGAAGAAAAAGGATGGAACGTTGAGACTTTGCATTGATTTCAGGTAGTTGAATAAGGTAACAGTGAAGAAAAAGTATCCATTTCCAATGATAGATGACATATTTGACCAACTGAAGGATGCAAAAATATTCTCTAAGATTGACCTCATATCAGTTTATCATCAGGTGAGAATTAAAGAAGAAGAGATCAGTAAGACAACCTTCAAAATGAGGTATGGCCATTATGAGTTCATAGTGGTGCCATTTGGGTTGTCAAATGCATCATCCGTCTTCATGTGTTTAATTAATGGTATTTTTAGAGAATAATTGGATAAGTTTTTCATTTTGTTTTTGGATGACATACTTATTTATTCAAAATTCGAAAAATATCATGAGAAACACTTGAGGATGGTGCTACAAGTATTGAGAGAACATCAACTATATGCAAAATTGAGCAAGTGTTAATTCTACCAGAGGCATATACATTACTTGGGGCATATTATTTCATAGGAAGGGATAGCAGTGGACCCAGAGAAGATAAAATGCATTGAAGGATGGCCAAAACCAAGGAATGTCTCAGAGGTGAGATCTTTCATGGGACTTGTAGAATATTATAGAAGATTTGTTGAAGGCTTCTCCAAGATTGCACACCCAATCACTTTTTTTCAAAAAAAGGGTGTGATATTCTAATGGAATACTAATTGTGAAAGAAGATTACAAAACTTAAAGTATGTATTGACAAGTGATCCAATATTAAGAATTGTTGATCCAAATGAAGACTTCATTGTATGCACAAATTATTGTAAAGAAGGGCTTGGGGGAGTCTTAGTTAGAATGGGCATGTGGTATGCTACAAATCAAGGAAATTAAAAGAGAATGAAAGACACTATGCTATTCATGATTTTGAATTAGAAACCATAGTGAATGACTTGAATACATGGAGACACTACATTATGGGAAAAATATTTGAGTTGAGGAAAGACCATAGTGGTCTAAAATATTTATTTGGAAAACCAACTTTAAATTCCAGGCAAAGCAGATGGTTGGAATTCCTTTGTGAATTTGACTTTGATATAAGGCATATCAAAGGTAAAGAAAACAAAGTGGTTCATGCACTCAAAAAGAGGGTGCATGAAGTGCATGCTACAACCATTAGCATGAACAAATCAGATTTGAAAAGAAAAATTTTAGAGGATGAAAAATCAGATCAACAATACATGGACATAAAGGAAAAAAAATAGCAAGGTAAATTGTAGTAGAAATATGAAGACTATAATATAGAAAGCGATGAAATTATCATGTACGGAAGCATAATTTATGTGTCAAATTCCCAGGAATTGAAAAATATGATATTAAATTAAACGCATATTGTGCCTTATGCTGGGCACCTAGGATACCAGAAAACTATTGCAGTTGTCAAGAGCCAATATTATTGGCTAGGTATGAAGAAAGAAGTAGTTAATTTTATTGACAGGTGTTTGGAATGTCAAAAAGTCAAGGTTGAGCACAGACACCCAGCTAGTTTTCTACAACCATTACCCATTCCTGAGTGGAAATGGGAAGTTGTCACAATGGATTTCATCACTAAGATTCCTAGAACTACCAAGCAACATGATTATATATAGTAGTGGTGGAAAATATTACTAAATCATCCCACATTATTCCAACAAAGCTCACCCACAAGGTATCCACCATTGCTAATATTTGTATGAGAAAAAATTGCTAGGCTACATGGTGTGCCTAAGACAATTATATCTGAAAAAGATCCCAACTTCACATAAAAATTTTGGAAATGATTTGGAACAAATATGAATGTTAGCACAACCTATCATCCAGAGTCAAATGGGAAAATAGAGAGGGTCAAATAGGTGATCAAGGACATGTTAAGGATGTACGTGATGGATAAACCATATAAACGGGAGGATTATTTGCATTTGGTTGAGTTTTATTACAACAATAGGTATCAAACATATCTAAAGATGATCCCATTTGAGGCACTTTATGGAAGAAAGTGCAACACACTAGTGAGATGGGACAATCGAGCAGACAAAGCAGTGGTTGGGCCATAATTACTTAGGGAAATGGAAGAGCAGATGGTGAAAATAAAATAGAATCTAAAGGTTTCCCAAGACAGGTAGAAAATTTATGCTGATAAAGGATGAAATTACATAGATTTTAAAGTGGGTGACCATGTGTTCTTAAAAGTAAAGGCCAAGAAAATTTCCCCGAAGTTGGGAAATTGTTCAAAGTTGACAACACGTTATTGTGGAAAATTTTAAATCCTAGAGAGGATTGGTCTTATTGAATATGTTTTCATTACCTGCATCCATGTGTATTCATAATGTATTCCATGTATATTTTCTTAAAACGTATGTGCATGATACTAATCATGTCATTGATTGGAATATGATTTAGGTGGAACCAGAAGGCGACTTTCAAGTGCAATCGGTTTGCATATTGGACCAGAAGATTAAGCATATATGGAATCGATCCATATGGATAGTAAAGGTCCAACGGACCTGGTACAGTCACGAGGATGCAAAATGGGAGCATGAGGATGCTATGAAGGAAAGATACATGAATTGTTTTGAATACTTTTGAAGTTGTGATTCTACATGTGTATATAATGCACTAAAGATAATACATAAATAAGGGGGAGTGGAATGCAATACCCCTAGGTCGAACCCCAATTGTAAATATAATGTAATTGTACATATAGTATGGTAAGACACGACACTTTGGGGATAGATTGCCTTTGTATATATGTATTTTGAGGCCAGAATGTCTATGTGGTTATTAAGCTAGAGAGTGAGAAGTTAAAAGGCTAGTGAGCCTGTATTTGTAAAATGTAATCACACTTAGTTTTAATGAAAACACATCATTGTTGTAGACCAATGAGATAAAATAGTATGGGGGGATAAAATCCACTAGAATGGGAAAGGGAGGGTAAGAGTCTAGGAGAAGGGGCTAAGCTAAGGGGGCTTAAGCCAAAAAGAAATATTTTATTAATATTCCTAAAGTCTAAAGTCTAAAGTATGGGATAATTCATTTTATACTAAGTCTCTAAGGGGGAAACATATAACCATATGGTGGGTCCATGTGGGGGATTGATTTAGTTCCCAACATGAAAAGTTTCAAGTCAGTAACATGCACATAAGTTTGAGGAGACTTAGTTCATTCCCTATCATTCCATCATCATTCTCACCTTACCTTACCATTGTCAATTGTACCTTGATGCTTCCATTATTTGTACTTGTAATTGTACCATGGAAAACTTTGTAATTGGACAGAAGAGGTGGATTGTTAAGCCCATGTGATATTAAAGAAGTTGGTTTTTCGACCCATGAGAATTCTCTCCAGGAGAGAGAATTGTTGAGAATTGATTCCCAAGGTGCCAAGTTGTAGCTACAAGGCTCTAAGACTTTCTGTCTAGCATGTTGTTGAAGCCCTAGAAGGGAATTGGGGAAGACAAAGGTCTATTGAGCATAGAAAGGGAACATTTTCTGGGGTGGGACATGCATGTGTGGAATAGGGGACTGTAGGTTGTTTGCTAGAGTTGGCACCTGATTATGAGTTTCATGTTGTCCGAAAGACCTTATTCTGGTTAGTATTTTTGTACCTAGGTGGAGTTTTATCTCCATCTCGAGGGTGACCCATTGCTGAGAGTTAATATTAGTGTGGTCTAAGTTTGGGAGGAATGTGGAAGGTCCGTATGCAGTTGGTGTTCTTTTTACCAAAGATAAGTTTCTATTGTGTCTTAATTTATGTGTTATGTTACTATGTATGTGTTTATTTTCATGGTTTTTTCCTTTATATGTTGTATCTATATATGTGTTGTTATTCCTCATTAATTTGTGCATTTTCATAGCATTATCAACTAATTATAATGGTATCAGAATTCAAGAATTTTGTGTCGCATTTCCCAGTAGAGGTCTGGGGATTCCACATTGGGAGCCCGAAACGAATGGAGAAAAAACGTCAATCCCATATACCAACTGGAAGGGAGAAGTACCAATAGATGTTTTTTTACTTATTCTATCAACCCATAAAGCATACTTGAGATGAGAATCCCATGGTTTCTTGTTCCGTGACAACATTTTCTTAATTATTCTAACTAATCTCTTGTTTGATGATTCTACCAAACCATTTCCTTATGGGTAGTAAGAGGTTGAATTCCTAAGTTCAATATTCTAATCTTGACAAAAATTCACCAATTTAGCAGACTTGAATGTTTGTGCATTGTTAGTAATGATATTCCTTGGGAAACCAAAGTGAGCTAAAATATTTTCTTCAAGGAATTTTATAATAACTGAGTTAGTGGAAGCCCTTGTGGGAACAACTTCAACCCACTTTGTAAAATATTTTGTTGTTGTTAGTATCCATTTATGCTATCCACTGTAATTTAGATTGATCTCACCACTAAATTCTAGCCCCCATTGTTGAAAATGTGCTTCTAATTTGAGGGGCTAAGTGGCTAAGGAAAAAAAAATTGTTTTACTGCAAACATTTGACATTCTGGGTGTACCCTAACAAGTGTATTGGTATTAAAAAAAACTTAGGCCAATAATAACCAACCCTTAGTATTTTATAGGTTGTAGATATCTCGACATGATGACCTACACAAACACCTTTATGAAACTCATTATTGATGTCTTGTGTTTTCTCTTCTGTAATGCAATTCAATAAAATTCCACCAGGATCCTTCCAAAATAATTGTTCATGAATGATACAATATTTAAGATCTTTCATATTGATGGATCTAACTTTAGCCTTATCCCAATCTGCTAGACATTGTAAATTTTGTAGGTAAAATAATGTATCTTTATACTAGTCAGATTGAGAAAATTTAGGATCTACTTGGAGTAAAGGATCTTGTGGATCCTTGGGCTCTAGATCATCTACCATTAGTGTTTGAAACACCATATTCACTTTTAGCATCCTGAAATTTGACTCAGTGAACAATATTTCTAGAACTTGTCCCTTTACTAACTTAGTAGGATTAATTTCCACGTCATATTTTTGGATTTTAGCTATCCACTTCCCTCTTCTTACCTCACTGTCAGGTTGGATCCGAATGTATTTAACAACACTAGTTGGAACATATGCCATGATTTTAGAATGAAGAACATAACTTATGAAAGCCTTTAAATCCTTAACTAGGGAATATGCTTGTGTTTCCATAATACTATACTTCAACTCAACATCTCTCAATGCCTTGCCGAAAAATGCAATGGGTTTCTCATGATATTGATCATTTTTCTATGATAAGGCAGCTGCAATAATATTCTCAGAGGAAAAAGAGAATATTAGAAATTCCTTATCATAGTCAAGGCTAACTAAGGTTGGGGATTCCCCTAGAGCCTTTTTAATATTCTCAAAGGAGTCTTTATATTCAACAGTGCACATAATTTCATTGTCTTTTTTAAGCATATTAGTAATATGTTTCATCATTTCAGCAAAGTTTTGTATGAACCTTCTGAGAAAATGTATCTTGCCTAGAAAAGACTACACTTCTTTTTTATTTCTGGGTAGACCAATTGATTTAATTTCCTCTACTCTGTCAAGGTCTATCCTTACTCCATATTTATATACAATATGGCCTAACAATTTTCCTTCCTTCATGGAAAAGAATTATTTCTTGGGATTTAAAGATAAACCAAATCTTCTACACTTAATAAAGTTCTGTCTCAAATGTTTGATATGACCTTCATCACATTTTGAAAATATTGTCATGTCATCCAAATAGATGACTATATATTTATCCTTCTCTCCAAAAAAATCTATATCAATTTCTCTTTGAAATGTGGCCCCTACGTTTATTAGTCCAAATGGAATCTTGTCATACATAAATTTTCCCCAAGGAGTAGTAAAAGCATTATTTTCCCTCTCATCTAAATGCATAGCCACTTGATTGTATCCAGAGAAGCCATCCATTATTGATATTCTAGTGGCTCCAACTACCTTTTGTAATATGTGATCCATCTTGGGTAAGGGATAATTATATTTCAAAGAACACTAGTTTAAATTTCTAAAGTCAACCAAAAGCATAATTTCTCCATTTTTCTTCCTTACTGGAACTAGGTTGGCCACCCATTCACAATATCTCATAGAAATGATGATATTAGCATTGTTATAGCATCGATTTCCACCACTGAAGCATAGATGACTTTGTTGGACTTGCAAACACCTTTTCCCCATACCTCCTTTGGATCATCTAAAAAACATTTTTTTAGAACTTGTACACACCCTAACAGTTATGAAGAATGCATATACATGGGTTTCCCAAAGGAAAGTCACATACATGCCATTAAATTCTCAAAAAAATATATTTTTTCATAATTGCAAGTTGATTTATGGGTTTTTTTAGTTACCTAACTCCTTTTACCAGTACTCAACCATCTCTAACTAACTAGAGATGACTTAAATAGAGCATGAATCCAAGGAGAAAGGTAATGAATGAATGCATAAGAAAGTAAACTAATGTTGGCTGAACCCTACCACTTCTACAATCCCTTGAATCTCCCTTGCTATTTTGGTCCTCGGACCTAGAAACCCTTATTTCCAGTCATTCATGTGTACTACTCTATCTGATCCAAATATCTTCTTAGTTCACTTTGGATATGTCGGTGTATCAGAATCATAGGTTTACCATATTTGCAGTAGCTTGGGTGGAGATACCTAGGGTCCTTTCGAGGAGCAATGCAACAACAAATAAGGTAACAAATTCACCTTAGACTATTGATTCTAATATAAATATTCTCATTTCTTTTATATATGGTGTTCTTGATGTATAATTCATCATTGTTGAATGATTCTTTGTTTAAGATACTAATTGCATTAAATCTTTCTATATTTGATCAAAATGACTAGTTAGTTATCAATATAACTACTTTTTCTTGTAGTCCCTTGTGAAAAGGTTTTGTAGGTTTGAGAAGGAATGATCGAGAAGGAGAGAAATAACTTAAAGCTTTGGATCTACTTCAAATGTAGGACCTCAAGTAAGTTCATCTTTCTATCTTTCATGAATGTTAGTTATTTTGATCATATGAGTTATAGAATTTTTGTTACTTGATTTTATTTGGATTTTCCTATCTTTATATGGTCATTGATCTGTTACGGTTTTCCCACAAACATAGGGGACTCTCCCCACAATCATGCATTCAGAAGTTTCCTGACTTCTTTTTCTATAATGGGAAAAGAAATAGAATTTACTTGTCTCAACTTTTTCCTAAAAGGTTTTGTTCCTATTTTTAGAGGTATCCTTTGTTGAATAATAGCAATATAGTATGTCTTCAAATATTCATACTTCCATGCAAAGACATCCACGTACTCTTTGAAAAGATTCAAATAAATTTTCATTGTTTAGCAAATAAATATTTAGAAATTTTAACACATTTAGGCTCTCAATTGGTTCCCAAGTTGCAGTCCTATGTACTTTCATATTTTGGTATGATAAAAGGTTTAGTAGGTAAATAATTATTGTGAAACATCTATTCCAGTGGGACTAACCCTTTTTATATAAAATTATTTTTCAGTTGTAGAACTTTATGGTTTTCCATATAATTGTTAAAATGATTATTTGTTACAACTCCTTTCCATACCTCCTCCTCATCCTATGTGTCCTCTTCTATGTCAATGTGGGTATAGTAAAA
>ML816079.1:188738-210324 GCA_009831015.1 Picea engelmannii | reverse complement strand
CTAATTGAAACAGAGTAGTAAATCCATAGTAGAGCTTTCTCCATATTACAGAGATCATGAGCTTCTGCATAACTAAGATAGTGTAACCAATACAGTATCGGCTTCAATAATAGTGAATAGCAAAGACAAACATACTCCATTCATACTAGTAGATATCGATAATATGAACTCCATTATTACTATAGGCTATAACTCTAACCCTTACTTATTTCACTCATTCAAGTTCTTGATTAGTAGTAAGAGATTATACGTGTTGCTTGCTCATTGATTAGTACAAGTCCATTGCATCATATTCAATAAGGGTCATACAATAAAGCTCTCTTTGATTACCATTGTTTAGTGATTGATTCAATAAAGTTTAATACTAGGTATAACTAATGAATCTTGTACTTAATCAACCAATATGAAAGGACTAGATACATGGAGAACATAGACATATAGAGATAAGATATACATGCTTCCTAAATTGATCATTATCATTACTAGTTATGTTAGTGTTTCCAACTTTCATGAAACATGTTAAGCTTATCCTATGTATTTCACATAATTAAGGTGTGATTACTATCCATATCCTTATGAGCAAAAGATCACTAGTGTAATCTCAATGTGCTTTGTAGATCATATGTGGTTTGATTACTTCATATACATAATTACTGGAATACTTATATAGCTAACAAGGATAAGTAGATGTATTTACCATATTAGTTAGGTTAGTAATGTTTCCATTATACTAATAAGGGTATGATTTCTGTGATAACAAGCTTCATTGCATACACGTAACACATAACATATAAGATTGTATTACATATAACACTAGCTTAAGCTAATATATGTGATTACTTACTATCATGTAACAATATAAGGTCATGCTTGTTCAATCTCTTAGTACTAATCCACTCTATCTGCTTATGTTACAGTTTTCATATTAGGTTACTATGATTACACTATGTATGAGTAATAAGTATTATTACCTATGCTCTTTAGTGGTACTAGTAAGATCAACTTAGTTAACTCATGTACAAAGATTATGGAAATAAGGTAGAGCTAAATCAAAGAACACAACTATACGACTAAGCATTTGACACCACAGATTCATTAGTAATGATTACTATGATGATTATGTGAATAAGGAGAAGTAATACCAATAGCTAGCGTGTTGTTGATATACTAAGTGTAATACAGGTGATTACTGATATAATGGGATTACAAGGGTATTTATAGAAGAGTAAGTCCATGATATGTTGTTACTGAGTACTGATATGACAATAAAGCCTACTTGTATAATATTATTAGCATGATGTTCTCACCAAATGATGTTGTCAGTTATTAGGTGAATACAAACCATTATAAGCACTAGGTAAAGCATCATATACTGCATTAGATTGGTATACTATAAATTATGGATACAAGTTATATGTATATGTTTGATTTCTACTAAGATGATGAAATGGTTCAAATCCCATTGATTTGATTCACTTATCCCTTAGATGAGCTATATGGACACAAGCTTATGCTAAGTATGAGTATTGGTTAACATGAACCATTGGTTCATGTTAAGCTATATTCTGTAATATGCTTAACAGGAACCAATGGCACTAAAAGGGATAGAACATAATGTAAGATCAGTCATATGTATACACTATATATAACATGCTATGGTAGTCATACTGAACAATTACCCATGCTAATAATACCTTGTGGAGTTGACAAATTGGATCCAAAGTAGGATCCAAAAGAAAAGTTCAAACTGCAAACTGCTTGTGGAGTTGACAAATTGGAAGGAAAAACTATTCTTTTAGAAATGAGGCCTATCAAGTCAAGTTATGACACGTGCAAGTCATTTTATGACATTTGCCTTCAGTCTTTGAAGGCAATGTATGAAGTGGAGAAAGAGAACCTTGATCTTGAAATTATATCAATTCCTCTTGTGTGCCCGAGAGATGAATATTATGTAATATATCAAGATGTATATCACCAGTTTTCAAGAGAAATTCCATGGTTTGTCTACCAAAATTCATGGATGGTAATGAAAAATGTAGTCAAGTTCTTTTTCGCTAAACACTGTAGATGGGAAGAGGGTGATGAATGTGAAAAATTGTATTCAACTATAAATTGGATTATAGAACCCAATGGGAGAATCATTATTTATACACCTTCTATATGCCTTAAAGATAAGGGAGAGGTGTTTAAGGTTCTTTTTCACTATTTAGAAAGTTAATCATATCAAGTGAGATGGGGAGTAAAAGCTTTTCCTACTATGTATGAAAAAAATGAAAATTTAAGAAAAGAAGAATGTAAACAACTAAAGAATATGTTGAATTTAGAGTTCCTTTTCAACCACTTGGAAAGTGCCCAGGTGAGGTCATTAATTTTTTTTGTTTTATTTATTATATATTTCAACATCATAATGATGAATACATTAATGGTCATTGATTTTCAATTTTATTTATTTATTTTGTTGTTGTTTCTTGCTAGGCAAAAAAGTCAATGTTTCAAGGAAAGTTGATATGCTTGTATATCGGGAATCGTGAGGAGGTTACATGTTCCATACGGAATGCAATAGAGCACTTTAGGGACAACATCTACATTATTTATATTAGCTATAACTTCTCTAGAATTGGATTTACTAAAAATATTTCCAAGGATTATTCACTGAAAATACAACTAAGATAGAAGGGATGCCTTTATCAAATTTGTCCATGCATGAAACTGTGAGATTTTCAATGTGTTTTGATCATTTGGAAAAAGTGGTCTTGATCTGAATCATATTATTTTGTATTAACATAATCATTTTCCATTTCTTATTTCCTAAAAGGAGGGGGAAAAGTGGTCACGGCCAAAGGTGACTTGGTCGACTTCAAGAAGCTTTTGTATGTTAAAGTATTTCCTGTCAGAGGGAAAAAAACTAGTATAGAAGTCCATCATTAAGAGTCTTCTCAATGATATAGAAGAGGCAAACTGGGTGGTTGCAGGTCTTATTGTTGTTGTGAATGTTCTAGAGAGATTTGAAATTGTTTCTGCCAACCAAATTGAGGGGCTTGGCTGCCGAATTGAGGGTCTGTTTAGATTACATGCGATAAATTGAGGGGCTATTTAGCTTACACGCTTGCGGATGTTCTAGAGAGATTTGAAACTGTTTCTTCCAACCAAATTGAGGGGCTCGCCTGTCGAATTGAGGGTTTGTTTAGCTTACACTCGATGAATTGAGGGTATGATTAACTTACATGCGATGTTGAGTTTGGCTCAATATACTAAGCTAATTTATGATGCTTAATTGTTTTAGAAAATAGTATATTATATATGCATTAACTAGTCGATATTTCTATGATGAGATCTCTTTTCGCTGAATATTGCTTCCTCAGGTCAAGGCCCCTCTCCTACTAGCAAAATAATATTATTTTCATTTAAGGTCGTGCCCTACTATTATAATGTGGAAAAGGAAAGAGTTCTCGGACCTCATGAAACAATTTCTTGTGAAACATGGCATGGGGAATCACCCCTTAATCTTTACAATTTCCCAAACCAACTGTTCTTTCGGCAAATAAATCCAAAAGGATTGAATTTAGGATTTCCACCTTCAACCAAGTTATCAAGAGAGGCCAAAGATCTAAATAAAGCACAACGAATTAAATAAAGATCTAATTTCAGCATAATTTCGTGGCCGCCAAAGATCTAAATAAAGCAAAGTGAATTAATGTGGGCAAAAAATCCTAATTCATGGCTAATTTATAAAACAATGACATTTACAGAAAAACAATGACATCTACACTAATTTACAATGATTTAGGGTAATTACGCTAATTTATAAAATAGAAAAATACCTTGAATTACAGGCTCCTGCACCAAACTCTCAACAACCGCGACCAATAGCTACCAACAACGACCAAACTCTCATGCACCAACAACGACCAAGCTCTCATGCACCAACAACGACCAACATCGTCAAACACTAACCATCCTTTCATGCACCAACACCGACCAACAATGACCAACTTCTCATGCACCAGACTGTTAGCAGTTCGAAAAGGATGGGTTGACCAATGTGTGGGAAATATATAAAACCTTTTTCGGCGAAAAGTTGTTTTCGGACAAAAAAACCTTTCGACTGAAAGATGTTTCAGTTGAACAATCTTTCGGCTGAAAAGATGTCACTGAATGAAAAAATATGTCCCGCTAGTAAGTTTTTGGTCGAATGAATCTTTCGATCGAAAAGATGTTACCGGATGAAAAAATTTCATCTGTCTAATATTGTACACGAAAATCGAAGGCATCGTCATGGTACTATTCGATTTTATGTCCAAAGGTTCGACCGAAACATTTTTCGGCCAAAAAAATGTCTCTAGGAATTTTGGAGACCCGATTCTCACAAAAATGTTACCCACCTTCATGATTTTACCCATGCTTCACTTCTAGTAGAAGGGATGGGGTGAAAATTTGGTGGAGATAAAGAATGAAGAGTCTAAATTCAAGAGTCAGTGGATAAAAAGTAGATGAATAACAAGCTCCAGATCAGTCTGAGGCCATTCAAGCTTTGAGGAAGAATGAAGGACATTCTAGAGGTCTAAAGGTTGACTCAATCATTATAGCATGCCAACGCCAGATTCAACAATTATAAAATAATGTGCCAATGTTGGATTCAATGAGTATAAAAAGGTGAACTAGTGGGAGACCTACTTCAATGGGCTTTTCCATGATGATGTTCCTTCTATCACTATTGAAAAACCTAATGCAAAGGAAAACAAGTAGGACTAAGGAAATATAAAGGAATGGTATGGCATTCTTTTGCTTTGTTAGTTGTATTTTTTGAATTTCAAGTATGCTCTAGTAGTAAAACACCCTGAACTATCCTTAGTTTTTTAACTTCATTATTAATATTTTTGCTAATTTTATGTCCTATTTTTTTTTGTAATTTCAATCATTTCGAATGAATTTACTCTTTTAAAATTATAATAATAATAATAATTACTGGCAAAGAAGAAAATGATGCTTCATTTCATAGATGGTTTGTGACCCCAATTGCACATTCTTCTTGATCAATTGTCAATCCCGACCAATTCCAAAACGTTTTTATCCTTCAACATTAGAAGATATTTTCTACCTCAAGCACTATGAGAGTTGCTATGTAACCATAATTTTCGTTTAAGGATTTTACCTTGCCACCTTGTTTTCATTGTACACTATAGATGCTTTTGGCACAACTCCCCATGAATACAAAGAAACAAAGAACACAAAATATAAAGAAACTTTCCTCCTCTCGATGGAGTTGTGTTTAGTGAGAAAACTACTTGAGTTCATTCATAAGGATTGAGAAGAAGGTTGACTCTACACAACTTCTGACCCAATATTTCCACCTTCCATAGAAACCAAAAGCTTTCATCATTTGAGCCAAAATTTCCCAACTAAGTTTGTTAGAGGCCTTCAAGATATCTAGTTTGATCAAAATATTTCTCTTTTTTTTTTGTTTTTTAGCAAGTGGATAATTTATTGTGCAGTGAATATCCCATCTATGATTTTCCTTTTCCAAGCCTCCTTGTTCATTAGAGATTGGATTTTCTAGCATGGGTTTGAGTCTATTATCCATTATTTTGTTAAGGCCCTGTAAATCACTATACATAAAGAGTTTGGTCCAAGTTTATTTTCCATGGTTTCATCTCCTTCTTTATAGATGAGGGTTTAAAAGGTAGCATTTAAAGACTTCGAAATGATGACTCTTTTTTGTGATTCCTCCCACTACTTCCTAAACATCATTTCCCACCATATCCCAACATTTGTGGAAGAAATTTGATGGGAAGTGATTTGTCCAAGTGATTTCCCGCTTGTAAGGTCAAATATCATTATCATTGCTTTCTCTTTTGAGAGCTCCTTATAGAGAATCTGGTTTTGTTATTTTGTGGCAATCACTAAAAAGTGGGATAAAAATTCAGTAATAGCTAGCATCTTTTTTATATGATGTTCCATGAGAAGGTTTGAGAATAAGATATTTAACTCGGTCTTTATATCCTTGCTTGTCTCCACTACTTCACTTGATGAGTGTTTAATTGCACTAATTATATTTACAGCCCTATATTTTAGGGTTGTTTGATGAAAAAATCATGTGTTCTTAGATCTCCTTCTTTTAGTCATCTAACCCTTGACTTTTGAATTCAATGGATTTCCTCTTTATGCTCTTATTCTTTTATCTCATTCATAATTTTCTCTTCTTGTCTCTACATCTCTCCCATTGGGTTCCATCCTTTCTTTTATTTGTGTTACATTTGTCTCCATTGAGGTTTCTGTTGAGCACTCAACACACCCTAAAAAGTCTATCCATTTCTACTTTTTGGGTACCACTTGATCCTTTGCATTGTCTGTTTTCACTTCAGTATGAAACTGATGCCTGAGCTTATCTTTTATGTTTCATGTTTGAATTGTTTAAAGTCTGCTTGAACATACAACAAAGAATCATCTTAACTTTAAATGGGACATAACAACTACTTAAGGAATCGATTGTCTAAAGCTTTCCCCAACACGCTTAGGAATTTCAGCATCGGTAAAGGGTAAAGGTGACGAAAATCGCTTGAGAAGTTCAAAATAGCCAAGCGTCGATCCTCATCGACGTCGAGGGACGAAAGTCTCTCTTTTCTGTGAATGAGCTTCGATAGGAATATCGTTGAAGACCGATTCGTTCAACTTCGGCAGAAAAAAGAAAAGAGTAAACAGCGTGCAAAGAGAGGAGTGATATTGCCGACCCCCGACTCCTGATACGATTTATACATCGAAAATTTACAAAATGATAATCCACAAAGAAAACTACACATTAATTTTCCATTTTAATGCCGATCCCCGACGCCATCCAAGCATTGGCAGTCACAGTGCTTTCAATGTGAGCAAAGTCTCCTAGTGCAATCCTTACCCACCAGCTGAGTGCTAAATTTTTTGTTTTAAATATTTTAATAACTCCGAGTTAATAATGTCACGTCAACATAAATCGACATCGGAAGTTTTAAAGGGAACATATCAACAAACTTACAAGGCAACTCAAAATAATGACAATTATAAATCCCATATTTTGCGCGAAAACTTAGATAAGAAAACACGGTAAATTTACATACAAAAGGGGAACGTGATACATTCAAAACACTTTCGATTTTTTTTTATATAATTAAACCTCCCACCAAGCTGGGGTTACATACGAATAGACACCACCGACGTCTTGACTAACCGGCCCGGTCACAGTAGGAATATAAAAACCCTTACAACAAAAAGAAAAAACTGTCAAGCGTCACTTCGGAGAACGCAAAGCAAGAGCCCGCCCATTATAAATCTCCTGCACATGGACCTTCTCCCAGACTACTCCTTGCGGCCTGCAATGTTTTCTTTTCCTCTTTCGTTGTCATCCTCCGTGCCTCGCGTAGATGCACAATTATATCTTGTGCTTTCTGAAGTTGTCTCTGGAGCCAAATTGTGCTTCCTTCGCGACCCTGCGACGTCGATGCCTATCGGTTCTTCGCCACCAACTGGCTCCATAAATCTCCATTTTCTTGGTAGAGTTTGACTATGGCAGGTTCGACTCACTCTAACTACTAGATGGGACTCTTAACAGGAGAACCTAATGCCTTTTCCCTTCTCTTTCGTATCCCGCTTCCTCTACTGGTAGTTCCGACAGGTTTCGACCAGTTAGTGAGCATCATAGACCCCTCAGTGGCTGGATGAACACTCAGCTTAGCTGGGAGGCGGTCTTCTTCCCCTTTTTTCTTATCTTTCCTAGGCCTTCCCCTTCTCTGTGGTGTCTGCTCCTGAGAGGGAATGACCCCTAGAATATGTCTTTCAGGCATACTTCTCTCCACCCCTACCTCCACTGGAGACACTGACACTGTTTCCAAGCGAAATTCAGTACCTCCTATTGGAGCTTCAGGGACATTGGAAGCCAATAAGAAAGAGTCCCAGGCACATTGGGGCTCAGACCTGGCACTCCGACTACCTCGCAAACCCCATCCCTTGTTTAAAGGGGATCCCATAATGCCACAATGTAGTGGCTTAGACGTCTATGGATGGTAAAGGACTACTACACGGAGTTTCGTCAGAATAAACTCACAAGACCAGTGTTACAGAGGTATAAACTTGGCATATGCGTAGAATTCCCCACAGAAGTCCTATAATTTATAGAGGAACGAAGAAGCGAAACAGAGCATGCCAAAGAACACTCACGCCTCGCGACAGGATGTCTTGAAGATTTAACGCATCACAACTGCTCGACGGATGCAATCCAGAACACATAAAACGTCGTCGATCAAAGTTGTAAGGAATATACAGTACGATCATTCCAATCTCTTTAAACTCCCCAGCTTCCATTATTAACGAATGATAGTTGACACACTTGGTGATACAGCTTCTGGAAGAATTTAATGACTTCCTTATTACGATATCCGACCTTTTGGGAGCGTACGCGTGCACGCTCGACTCTGGCGTCTTTTCCCAGCCCCAAAGGTCGAGTGGCTACTGTGACGGTTCTGACATTCATATCTGTTGTACTTGATTTGCCATGCTATGACGCATTGACGTAACTCATTTAAACTGAAGAGGAACAACAACGTGGACAAAGACATTGCAGGTCATTCAAAGGGGCGACTGGGATCACGTAAGTATTAAATGATCGAGACTAACGAGCTCTAGAGGTACGCATCAGTCTATTATGTTTGTTTGTATCTTATATTATATTACTGGATCACTAAACTACCTCAACCCCGATTGTTGGAAATATTCCTCGATTACTGAACAAAGCTTGCTCTGTGATCTCGCCAAAGAGCTCAAAAGAAACATAGAAGCAGAATCAAAAGAGCAATGAAGGATATTTGGCTTCCCGAGTTCGGCACCCCGACAAATTTGTTGACTTAAGCGACATATTCAAGTTGCATGCCAAACAAGACTCATTATGGATTGAAGAGCTCACAAAGATGATCGATGTGAGTCCAGGGCAAGTGCAACGATTCACCGAACCTCCAATCAGCGCCTGAACCATGCTATAGCAGTTGAAATCCAGTCTCGTAAAGTACCGGGTGCATGCAATAGACATCAGGGGAATATATGCGGCTCCAATGGGACAACACAGGTTTCCATGGGCCCAAACTTGTGAAGAATTGTTTATCAACTGGACTGAATATGAGCGAAGTCACCCTTTCCAAGAAATATATTGGATTGATTGTTAAAGAAACTATTAGAAGATAATTCCACGTGGCGATTTTTGCTTTTCTTAAACTACACTTAGTCGTTAATTTTAGTTAAAATTTATATTATAAATAAAGACATCGACCAATTAGTTAAGGATCAATGGTTGTTGTAAGAACTTTTTCTTTTTGGTTGTTAATAATTATTTTGAAGCTGCTATGAATTGAGAAGTCCTTCTGGACCAAAAGCAAACTATTTTCATCAGATGCATGTGATTGGACTTGGAGAAGAACTACTTCCTATCATGTTTCATGAATGATGTAGTAATGAGTAAGAGCAATTAATTCTGTTGTCAAGTTATCTGGTGCAATGTTTTGATGTTCTTTGCTTTAATGATGAAGATAAAATCGTTGTGTTACTATGTGATGAATACTTATGGTAGATGAATTATTTTGCTTGCCATTATCTTATCACATATGTGTTTTTCTTTCTGATAACTAGTTTCTCAGACAGTAATTGGATGCTCACATGGTTGATGTATTAGTATTAGGCCTGTGGTATATAATCATTGTCTGCATGTTTGAGCAGTGTGTTATCCCAAGCTCAACCTCTTCCCCAGTAGTTAAAACTTAATCTTGTTTGCTATCAAGTTGGTCTATACTGGCTTGCATTCCTCCTACCAGTCCCACCCAAGTGAAAATACATAAGAGAATAGTCCTAACTGAAGGAAGAGCCTTCACAAGAAAAACACAAAGCCCATCGATAAATTGGTCGGATCACAAGATCTGGAGAACCATTCCATCTTCAAACATTGCAGAGTCTAATTGGGCCTCGATGGTGGGTTTGGTTCCTACTGTTGAAGTAAGGGATTTAATACCCATCAACAAAATTGGTGCTAGAAGGAGGGACTGAGAATGAATGGTTGAATATATATTTTATATAGCATTTCAAACAACCTACAGATTCGTAATGACCCACATGCATGGCTAGTCATTCAATAGACAACCCACACACGCTGAGTAATCCCAAAGCGGGTAACTCACCCCAGCCCGAGGAAGAACCTTTTCACACTGAAATACCTTACGCCCTTCCTCACGAGGAAGTAAATCAAATTAGGAGAATCACAAGAGTCGACGCCCGGTAGATCGGTGCGTTGTCCTTAGCTCACATACTCCCTCGAAGAAAACAACAAAGAAGACTAGTGGTTAGCACTCCCGATGAGGTTTTCGTACACTTTGTAGAAGACTTAATAGATTTTGCGATTATCAAAATCTAAGAACCTCTTGTTTTGATACCTGAAATGCCAGCCAGCGACATCTCCGAGCCAAACGAATTTTTGGAAGAAGAAGAGTTTGACTCAAATTTTGAAGATATGGAAAGTAATGGTAACCATGAGGAAGAAAGGGAAATCCTACTTCAGAACAACCAACCCTGGTTGGTCAGAGACGTTGTGGTTGTCCATGGACGAGTACATAATCTTCCCTGGCACCCGGAGAAGCTTCTTCCCAAGTACGACCCCGAGACTTTAGGTTTACCTGAAGATCATATCAATAAGTTCATACTCACGATTAGACTCATGAACGTTCAAAATAAAGACGTAGTCTGCAGAATTTTCCCCTACACATTTGAAAATTCATCTTCCACGTGGTATTTTAATCTGCTGGTAGGATCTATAACTAGCTGGACCAAGTTCCAGAAAGATTTTCTAGATAAATTTGCAGAGGAAACTACTACAGGAACTCTTATGGCTGAGTTGTTTGTAGCCACCATGAGTCCAAAAGAAAGGGTCAAAGATTTCAATCAAATATTCATGACCATCTTAAACAAATTCTAGCTCGTGGAAAAACCAACTCAAGAGTTGCAGATAGAGGTTTATACTAACGCACTCCCGACTTCTATTTCTATGTTTGTAAAGAGAGCTGCTAAGAAAACCCTGGCAGAAAATTTTGAAGAGCCCAAGACAATAGAATTCCAGATGAAAGGATGTAAAGAAGGCCATGCCTCTCTAGTAAAGAAAGAAGCGCAACCCCCTCCTAGGAGAGGACTCCTTCTAACTAGATCGTCGAGAAACCAATTGAACAGGATCCCGACAAGGGTAATGGAGATATAGAAGATCTACAACGCATGGTTAAGAAATTATCAAACAAGATCATAGATATGAAGATAAATGCAGGAGAGGGAAACCTAGGCGAAAGGCCCTATAAGCCTTTCTTTAAAAGGAATTAGCCTTTCAAAGCAATTGAACCTCCCCCAGCTAACTTAAATATTGATCTAGGGAATGTTGCATCTGATTCTTTATGTACTTATCATCGGGAAAAACACTCTGAAAGAGACTGCCCTCAATGGGTACATGCCATGAATTTGATGGCCAATCGGTTTCTAGATGAAGTCTCCCTAACCGAACAACCAAGTAGTTCGGTTATGAATATTACTGACCAGGAAGAGATTGACCCACCACGAGATACAACCATGTTGATATGGGATCCCGACATGATCATGCCATCCGACGACCTGTTTGAATCTTAGGAACAACCCGCAAAAGTTTCGGTGGTACAGACACGCAGTAAGGGCCCACCTAGATCGAAAGATACCGACGTCACCCAGGCCTCGAAAAGTAAGTTAATGCCTTATCGCCCGAAAACATATTTCGTTCTCAGTAAAAATCCTATACACATTCATACCCAGGAATTGCCCAAACTAGATTACAACGTGGTCGAATATTTGAAGAAGCTAAAGGCAAATATATTAGTTATGGACATATGCAGGATTCCTCGGCAGAAGGACTTTTTATTAAAAGCTTTGAATCCAGTAGAAAAACTGACGGTGGGTAATGGTCCAGAAAGAAATATGTCTCCCATAGATCTGGTAGGAAAACTGACTGTGAATGCATGTTCGGGAGATAGAAAGGAAAAGCCTTTTGTCCCACCTTTCCTCTTAACGTTCAAAGTCTTCAATAGAAACCTTCATAACTGTTTGGTAGATTATGGAGCATCTTCCAACGTTATGCCCTTGTCTATTTGCAAAACATTAAATGCCATACCTGTCAAAAGTGATAAACATGTCATACAACTAGACGTGACCCAGGTCAAGGTCATATGAGAACTCAAAGATGTGATGATCAGAATATAGATGCACCCCACGTTCGTGCAAGTGATTGACATCATCATAGTAGATATCCCAGAGGCATATGGGCTATTACTGAGTTGAGATTGGTATAAAAAGCTAAACGAGTACTTCATTACAGACTGGTCACACCCATGGCTAGCACTGAAGGGATACAAGAACATGATCAGAATCGATAGGGAGAGATATCTGAAACATACGGTCATTGATCTAGAAACCCCGAACGAACCCTCATCCACAAATTTCCCCATACTGGGCAATTATTCCTGCGATTCCTACTTCGGAAACTTTGCTCCTCTCTTGTCCAATGTTCCTCTTACCCAAAAATCCGAATTGGTTTTTTAAGAGATATTGTCGATACCGACATGACACACACTCTTATGTCAAAACCCTGCGCTAGAGCTTGCGGAACAAAAGGTCGGAGAGAAAGAAACTAACAAGGGAAACAAAAAGAGCGATTTTCTCTCACAAATTTGGACCCTCTATTTTGATGGATCTAAATCGCAAGAAGGGTCAGGAGCAGGGTGCATCCTCATCAATCCTAAGGGTAAACGTCATTTCCTATCCTGTAGGCTAGAGTTCGAATGTACCAATAGCACTGTCGAATATGAAGCTCTGGTACAAGGATTGAAGAAAGCCATAGATTTGAATGTCAAAGAATTGAAAGTTTTCAAAGACTCTGAAATTATTGTTAGATAAGTAAGGAATACTATACATTGCAATTCTCCCCACTTGAAGAACTATCAACAGGAGGTGGATAGGTTAATAGAGCACTTTGAAGCTTTCAATATCACAGCAATCCCCAGAGAAAAAAATATTCTTGCTAACTCCTTGGCCACAGCCGCTTCCACGCTGTCACCTTTAGAGGATTATGAAGCCTCCCAATTCACTGTGGATTTTCTCTACAAACTATCGGTACCTAATAACATTTCCAATTGGAAAGTCTTTGAAGGAGATGAACAGATTATAAACTTCTTAACCAACCAAGACAATTTTAAATATCTCGCTATTGACGATGAAGAATTCCAAGAGCAATCAATAGAAACCGATCCTCGGATAGGGCAAGCTATGGATAAATCGAAGGCTCACACAATCCCGAAAGGGGTAGCTAATCTTGAAAATTCGTTTGATATGAACGAGCGGTTTAAGGGACCTAAAAACACAAAGACTGGTATCTCTTGTCTCTTGCATGAAACTATAAATCTTGGGATCCCAGAAAACCCAAAGAATGTGAATCTCAACAAGACTATATCTAAGGAAGAGAGGAAAGCTTACCTCAAATTATTTAGACAATACCAAGATGTCTTCGCATGGTCCTATAGGGATTTGAAAACATATGATACCCGCATCATTCAACACACCATCCCGTTAAAACTCGAAGTGAAACCTTTCCAACAAAAGTTCTAAAAGTATCACCCATCCCTAGAACCTCTCATGTATAAGAAATTAAAGAAACTTTTAGATGCCGACTTCATTTTCCAGGTTAGGCATTCTGCCTGGGTAGCAAATCTTGTTTCGATGAGGAAAAAGTCGGGAGAAATCTGCCTATGCGTAGATTTTAGGAACCTCAACAGAGCTTCAGAAAAGGACAATTACCCAGTCCTACCAATGGAACAACTCTTGCAAACCATGTCTGGCTCAGAGATCTTCTCTCTACTAGACGAGTTCTCAGGTTACAACCAAGTCCTGGTTTCAGAGGAAGATCGTTTAAAAACCACCTTTCGAACTAAATGGGGAACCTTCACCTATAAATGCATGCTTTTCGGGTTACTTAACACAGGAGCGACCTTCCAAAGGGCCATGGACGTAGCTTTTCGGGGACTAATCAATAAATGTGTGATAGTGTATCTAGATGACGAAACAATGTATTAGAAGAATAGAGAAGAGCACATCCAACACCTAACTTAGATTTTTGAAAGGTGTAGGAAATATGGTATATCCTTAAACCCAAAGAAAAATGTATTCGGTGTCAAGGATGGTAAGATATTAGGTCACATTATATCTCAAGCAGGGATTCGCATAGACACGGAAAGGATTAAGGCCATAGCTCAACTTCCATTACCCCGTAACAAGAAAGTTATGCAGTCCTTTTTCGGAAAAATCAATTTTGTGAGGAAGTTCACTCCCGACTTCGCAGAAATCATCAAACCCTTACAAAAGATGATTCGCAAGGATGTCGAATTTAAGTGGGATGATGAGAGAAAAGATGCCTTCAACAATATCAAAGCTGTTATATCCTGAGCCCCGGTGTTGCAAAGTCTCGATTTCAATAGAGACTTTTTCGTTCATACGTTCACCTCCAACCAATCATTAGCTACAATTTTGACTCAGAAGGATGATGACAACAATGAAGCCCCAGTGTCATTTATGAGTATTAATCTTCAAGGAGTTGATCTCAATTATCCTACTATAGACAAACATGCCTACGCGGTTTATAAGGCAGTAAAGCATTTCAGGTCTTACATCCTCAAGAATCACACTAAAGTGATTGTGCCACACCCTGTAGTCCGATCCTTGTTTACCCAGCAAGAAATGGGGGAAAGAAGAGGGAACTGGATGGTAGTAGTCCAAGAATTTTATCTAGATATAAAACTTGCCAAACTAGTAAAAGGACAAGGGTTATGCAAGCTTGCAGCCGAAGCCCAGGATCAAGTAAATGAAGACTCCAAATGGGAGAATGAAATGGCACTATGGTGTGGCGAAGTATCATACATCTCCCCAGAACAAGACTCTTGGTATAAGGATTTAACTTATCTTCTACATCATGTTACTTGTCCCGAAAATCTCAACCCTAGAGAAAGGAGAGCCCACAGATTAAAATATGCACAATATTGTCTTATAAATTCGGTGCTCTTCCAGATAAATTATGATGGAGTACTATTAAGATGTATCGAACGTGAAGATGCAGCCAAAGTGCTGAAGGAACTCCATGATGGCCCCGCCGGGGGACATTTCACAGGAAACACCATCGCTCATAAGATTATGAGAGTCGACTATTATTGGCCCACCTTTTTCAAAGACGCTCATACTTACGCTAGAAACTGTAAGACTTGTCAAATAAGCGCTAGAAAGGAGAAGAGAGCATCAGTCCCACTCCAACCTGTGATTGTCTCTAGTCCTTTTGAGCAATGGGGATTGGATATCATAGGACAAATTACACCTATATCTTCAAAACTGCACAAGTACTTCCTTACTGCCACTGACTATTTCACAAAATGGGCAGAGGCCATTCCTCTAATTCATGTAAACAAGAAGGTAGTAATCCAATTCATAGAACAACATCTGATCACGAGGTTTGGTGTCCCTTCTATTTTGGTCTTTGATAATGCAGCTTACTTTTCTTCCACCCTATTGACGGAATTTGATCTAAACAAAGGAACCATAATTAAGTACTCTGCAAATTATTATCCTCGGGGAAACGGTGTGGCAGAATCAACTAATAAAAACCTGGTAAGAATATTAAAGAAGACGGTCTCATATAACCAAAGAAATTGGCATAATCTACTCCATAATGCTTTATGGGCCAATGAGGTCACACCCAAAGAAGCTATAGGAAATTCCCCATACTTTTTGGTCTACAAGCAAGAATCCATTCTCCCAAATGGGCTCTATCTTCCGTCTCTTCAACTAGCCCAAGATTCCAACGAAGAACCTTCATCGGCCATGCAACAAAGAATTAACACTCTGCTCATGCTGGAAGAAGAGAGAGAAAAGGCTAATTCAAAATTCCTAGCTCACCAACAGATAGTGAAAAAATGGTTCGATAAGCATAAGGCTAAAGAAAAGAACTTTGAAGTAGGAGACTTAGTCCTGAAGTGGGATAGAGCAAATGAACCAAAAGGGAAACATTCTAAATTTCAGAATCTATGACTTGGACCTTTCTAGGTGGCTGAGAAGATCGAGGCGGGAACTTATCGGTTGCAGAATTTGAAGGGAGAACCTGATGTCCTCCCAATAAATGGCCAAGCCCTAAAACAATACTTCCAATTAAAAAATAAATAAAAATATGTGTGTTTTATGTTGAGTATCGTCACGATTGTGAAATGCTTCTTTTGTTGTTTCTTTTCTTTCTGGTTTTCTATGCTTTTGAAGGTATGTCCGGCAAAACAATGGTTGGCCTTAAAATCATGCAACATAGAAAACCTTGTTTCTAACTCATCACTCACTTACAAACACCAAAAGAACTGGAGAACTTGTGGTTACTTTGAGGAATCCTCTATCCAACCTAAGCAAATGCACAACTTCGGAGAAATGTCAGGAATGTCTACTTTGTGGTTCGGTAAGACCTCAAGGGAAAGAAGGAAAGATGGAAAGGACTACATGAACCCATAAGACATAGCTAGTGAAGCATCCACCTTAATCCTCTCACTTTGCAAATAAACATACATCCTCCTCTCCCACTCACTCAGTGCATCATGCAGAAATAAAGTTGATAATATCAAAGGAGTGAACAATAGGAGAGGGTATGTAGATATCTCCACTAGGGCTATGAATGCTCACTAGTAGTGGAGAAAGGTCTGTGATGTCGGGGTGACTCCGTCGGGGCTATGGACGCTCACTGGCAGCGGAGCGACACCGAAGCGGGTAAGTAGAGGTAATTAAAGGCTTCATGTCAGTGAATACCTTGTTAGAGTTTTGTAAAAAGGGGGCATGAGTCAGGGTCAAAGGAAACAAAGGAGGAAAGGGGTTAAAACCCCACAGGCAGGCTCAGAAGCATCAATCAAAGGACGTCAAATGCAAAGGTTAAGAGGTTCCAATTTAAGACCAACCAAGATTCTCCATCAGCTTCCATATCAGCCAAGCCTTGGAGGAGGAACAAAGATTCTTCTTTTGCCTAGTGAATCGCCATTTGTTGAGCACTCAACACACCCTAAAAATTCTATCCATTTCTACTTTTTGGGTACCACTTGATCCTTTGCACTGTCTGTTTTCACTTCAATATGAAACTGATGCTTGCGCTTATCTTTTATGTTTCATGTTTGAATTGTCTAAAGTCTTCTTGAACATACAACAAAGAATCATCTTAACTTTAAATGGGACTTAACAACTACTTAGGGAATCAACAATCTAAAGCTTTCCCCAACACGCTTAGGAAGTTCGGGATCGGTAAAGGGTAAAGGTGATGAAAATTGATTGAGAAGTTCAAAATAGCCAAGCGTCGATCCTCATCGGCGTCAGCGGACGAAAGTCTATCTTTTCTGTGAATGAGCTTCGATAGGAATATCGTCGAAGACCGATCCATTCGTCTTCAGCAAAAAAATGAAAAGCATAAGCGCCGCGCAAAGAGAGGAGTGGTACCGCCGATCCCCAACTCTCGATATGATTTTAGCGTCAAAATTTTTAAAAATGATAATCCACAAAGAAAACTACACATTAATTTTCCATTTTAATGCCGATCCCCGACGCCATCCAAGCATCGACAGTCATAGTGCTTTCAACGTGAGAGAAGTCCCCAAGTGCAATCCTTACCCACTAGCTGAGTGCTAAATTTTGTGTTTTAAATATTTTAATAACCCTAATTTAATAACGCCACGTCAACATCAATCAGCATCAGAAGTTTTAAAGGGAACATATCAACAAACTTACAAGGCAAATAAGAATAATAACAATTATAAATCCCATATTTTGCGCGAAAACTTAGATAAGAAAACATGGTAAATTTACATACAAAAGGGGAACATGATACATTTAAAACACTTTCGATTTTTTTTCATATAATTAAAGCTCCCGCCAAGCTCGGGTTACATACAAATAGACACCACGGACGTCTTGACTAACCGGCTCGATCACAATAGGAATATAAAAACCCTTACAACAAAAAGAGAAAATTGTCAAGCGTCACTTCGGAGAACGCAAAGCAAGAGCCCGCCCATTATATATCTCCTGCAAACGGACCTTCTCCCGGACTACTCCTCACGCCCAACAATGTTTTATTTTCCTCTTTCGTTGTCATCCTTCGCACCTCATATAGCTGCACAATTATATCTTGTGCTTCCCGAAGCTGTCTTTGGAGCCAAACTGTGCTTCCTTCGCGATCCTATGACGTCGATGTCTCTCGGTTCTTCACCACCAAATGGCTCTGCAACTCTCTATTTTCTTGGTAGAGTTCGGCTATGGCAAGTTGGGCCCGCTCTAGTTGCTAGATGGGACTCTTAACGAGAGAACCTGATGCCTTTGCCCTTCCCTTTCGTCTCCCGCTTCCTCTACTGGTAGTCCCGACAGGTTCTGACCAGTTAGTAAGCATCGTAGACCCCTCAACGGATGGATGAACACTCAGCTCAGTCGGGAGGCGGTCTTCTTCCCCTTTTTTTGTTGGTTGTGGAGCATGATTCAGAGGTCTTTGGTTTCTAGTCGTGTTTATACCCCATGAAGTATTTACACCCCAAAAGTATGTGCACTCTTCCACGTGGGGGAGTGTAGAGGGGGGTTACCTCCTCTGCGGGGTTCGAAGGGATAGCCTTGTAAAAGTAAAAGTATATTGTAATTTCATTGTAAATATGGACCGTTCATTATAAGGTCGCAGATCTAATGGTAGAAGTTATGTTAGGGTTTTTTTCCCTAAAAGGCAACCATCTCTTATGAGGGAAATGTATTGCGGCTATGCATCATAGTGAATATTGTATTCTGAGATAAGATACTGTGAGAGAAAGAAGAGGAAGTTACAGTGGGTTTGTTGTAGGTTGTATCCCTTCATTTGCTGGATAATAATAAAGGAAGGACCTGGCAATTTCTCTGTTGGATGTAGCCCACACTGGGTGAACCACATATATATATGTGTCTCTATTGTATTGTGTATCTTTTGTATTTTATTTCCACATTTGTTTTATTTTATTGCTCCATGGTCATGTTTTTCTAACAACTGGCATCAGAGGGAAAGGTAACTCACGGGAAAGGAGGGTTCCTAGTTCGAGTGGGAGCAATGTCGGAAGATGGAAAGTTTAGGGTCGAAAAATTTAATGGCCGAAACTACCAGTTATGGAAGATGCAGATGGAAGATTATTTATATCAGAAGGATCTATTCCTACCATTGGGCGGAGTAGCAAAGAAGTCGACGGCTATGAAGGATGAAGAATGGGAGATTCTTGACAAAAAGGCTCTAGGAATGATACGGCTGAGCCTAGCAGCATCAGTGGCTTTCAATATTTCGAAAGAAAAGACAACGAAGGATTTGATGGATGCATTGGCTAAATTGTATGAAAAACCCTCGACGTCTAATAAGGTATTTCTAATGAAAAGATTATTTAATATGAAGATGTCAGAAGGTGGGTATGTTGTAGATCATTTAAATGATTTTAATACGGTTACTAATCAACTAAGTTTTGTAAAAGTGGACTTTGATGATGAGGTCAGGGCTCTTCTAATCTTGTTCTCATTGTCAGAAAGCTCGAATGACTTGGTCATGGATGTAAGTAACTCTATCTCTGGTTCAAATAATTTAAAATTTGATGATGTTGTTGGTGTTATCCTTAGTGAGTAAATGCGACGGAAAAGCACATGTGAGACATAAGGTAATGCGTTGAACATGGAAAGTAGGGGAAGACAAAAGGATAGAGGAAAGGGTCCAGGGAACCACGAGAATTCTAGGAAGGGCGGATCCAAATCTAGACTTGGAAAGATAGAGTGTTGGAATTGTGGGAAGAAATGACATCTGAAGAAAGACTGCAGAGCTCCAAAGAAACAAAGAAATGGACAACATGAGAGAAATCAGGAAGCAAATGTAACAGGTGATGTGTTACAAGATGCTTTGATTCTTTCTCTAGATAATATTTCTGAGTCTTGGGTAGTAGATTTAGGGGCTTCATTTCATGCCACACCCCATAGGAAACATTTTCTAGATGATGTTCAAGGTGATTTTGGACAGGTTCATTTGGGTGATGATGTACCATGCAAAATTGTTGGAATGGGAAAGGTAAAAACAAAGCAACACAATGGAAACCAATGGTTGTTGAAATAGGTAAGACATGTTCCAGATTTAAGAAAAAATCTAATTTCAACAGGGCAGTTGGCAAGTGAAGGTTGTATATCCATATTTACAGATAAGACATGGAAGGTCATCAAATGATCATTGGTGATAGAAAAAGGAGAGAACGTAGGTACATTGTATTTATGTATTGGTAATATTGACTCTTCTATCTCTTTAGCTTCTACAAAAGTGGATACAACATTGTGGCATCATAGGCTTGGACACATGAGTGAGAAGGGAATGTAGATACTTCACAAAATAAATTTGTTGCCAGATCTTAAACAAATTGATTTGGACTTTTGTGAGCATTGTGTTTATGGAAAGCATAAGAGAGCCAGATTTCTCAGAGTCGGAAGAAAAGAAGAATGAAAGGTTAGAGCTTGTGCATACAGATGTATCTGGACCATCTTAGGTATCATCTCTTGGTGGCTCTCATTATTATGTTACTTTTATTGATGATGCAACTAGAAAAACTTGGGTTTATTACATTCGACAAAAATCTGATGTTTTTGATACTTTTAAGAAATGGAAAGCTTTGGTTGAGAATGAGACATGAAAAAGTTTGAAGTGTCTCAGAATAGATAATGGAGGTGAATATTGCAGCAAGGAGTTTGATGATTACTATTCATACCATGGGATTCGTAGAGAGAAGACAGTTCCAAGAACACCACAAGATAATGGTGTGTCAAAAAGGATGAACATGACAATCATGGAGCGTGCAAGGAGTATGAGATTGCATGCTGGTTTGCCCTTATAGTTCTGGGTAGATGTTGTAGATAATGTTGTTTACTTAATAAACATAGGACCTTCAAGATCTTTGGATGGTAGAATTCCAGAGGAGGAATGGACAGGAAAAAAGGTAAACTATTATTTTTTGAAGACTTTCAGTTGTGAAGCATTTGTCCATATTGATAAAGAAAATAGAACAAAGCTTGAGGGAAAATCCAAGAAGTGTACCTTTATTGGATACAATGTTAATGATTTTGGTTATCTCTTATGGGATTATGAAAATAACAAAATCATTAGGAGTAAAGATGTCATATTCAATGAGAAGGTCATGTACAAAGATCAGTTGCAGGGAAAGAAACATGAAAAAAAAAACAAGAATACACAGTGCTTGATGAGATCACTGAAAAATAAATTCCAAAGGAACCAGAAAATCAAAATGTACAACAATAGGAGCAGCGGGTACCTCAAACACCTGCAAGTGTTGTTAGAAAATCTACCAGGTTAAGTATACCCCCTGAATGATACTCTCCTTCATTGTATTATTTATTGTTGATTGATTCTGGTGAACCAGAATGTTATGAAGAGGCAATGTAGGTAGACACCAAAAAGAAGTGGGAGCAAGGCATG
>ML816079.1:173559-186624 GCA_009831015.1 Picea engelmannii | reverse complement strand
GGGGTTACCCCCTCTGGGGGTTCGGGGGGATAGCCTTGTAAAAGTAAAAGTATATTGTAATTTCATTGTAAACTTGGATCGTTCATTATAAGGTCACAGATCTAATGGTAGAAGTTATGTTAGGGTTTTTTGCCCTAGAAGGCAACCCTCTCTTATGAGGGAAATGTATTGCGACTATGCATCATAGCGAATATTGTATTCTGGGATAGGAGACTGTGAGAGAAAGAAGAGTAAGTTATAGTGGGTTTGTTGTAGGTTATACCCCTTCATTTGATGGATAATAATAAAGGAAGGACTTGGCAATTTCTCTGGTGGATGTAGCCTACACTGGGTGAACCATGTATATCTGTGTCTCTATTGTATTGTGTATCTTCTGTATTTTATTTCCACATTTGTTTTATTTTATTGCTCCACGTTCCTGTTTTTCTAACATTTTTCTTATCTTTCCTAGGCCTTTCCCTTCTCCATGGTGTCTTCTCTTGAGAGGGCACGACCCCCAGCATATGTCTTTCAGATGTACTTGTCTCCACCCCCACCTCTGCTGGAGACGCTAACACCGTTTCTGAGCAAAATTCGATACCTCCTATTGGAGCTTCAGGGACACTGGAAGCCAATAAGAAAGAGTCCCAGGCATGCTAGGGCTCGGACTTGGCACTCCGGCTACCTCACAAACCTCGTCCCTTGTTTAAAGGGGATACCATAGTGCCACAATGTAGTGGCTTAGACATCTGCGGATGGTAAAGGACTACTACACGGAGTTTCGCCAAAATAAACTCGCAAGACCAGCGTTACAGAGGTATAAACTCGACATATGCGTAGAATTCCCCACATAAGTCCTAGAATTTATAGCGGAACGAAGAAGTGAAACAGATCATGCCAAAGAACACTCACGCCTCGCGACAGGATGTCTCGAAGATTTAACACGTCACAACTGCTCGATGGATGCAATCCAAAATGCATAAAACGCTGTCAATCGAAGTTGCAGGGAATATACGGTACGATCATTCCAATCTCTTTAAACTCCCCAACTTCCATTATTAATGAATGGTAGTTGACACACTTGGTGATATGACTTATGGAGGCACTTAATGACTTCCTTATTATGGTATCCGACCTTTAGGGAGCATACGCATGCACGCTCGACTCTAGCGTCTTTTCCCAGCCCCAAAGGTCGAGCGGCTACTGTGACGGTTTCGACGCTCATATCTTCCGTACTTGACTTGCCACGCTATGACGCGCTGACATAACTCATTTAAACTGAAGATGAATGACAACGTGGACAAAGACATCGCAGGTCATTCAAAGGGGCGACTAGGATCATGTAAGTATCAAACGATTGAGACTAATGAGCTCCATAGGTACGCATCGGTCTATTATGTTTGTTTGTATCTTATATTATATTACTTGATCACTAAACTACCTCAACCCCGATTGTAGGAAAGATTCCCTGATTACCCAACAAATCTTGCTCCGTGATCTCGCCAAAGAGCTCGAAAGAAACATCGAAGCAGAATCAAAAGTGTAATGAAGGATATCCGACTTCTCGAGTTTGACACCCACGAAAAATTTGTCGACTTAAGCGACGTAGTCAAGTTGCATGCCAAACAAGACTAGCTATGGACCGAAGAGCTCGCAAAGATGACCGATGTGAGGCCAGGGCAAGTGCAACGATTCATAGAACCTCCGATCAGGGCCCGAACCATGCTACAACAGTTGAAATCCAGTCTTGTAAAGTACCGGGTGCATGCAGTAGACATCAGGGGAATATATGCGGCTCCGATGGAACAACAAAGGTTTCCATGGGCCCAAACTTGTGAAGAACTGTTTATCAGCTAGACTGAATACGAGAGAAGTCACCCTTTCCAAGAAATATCTCAGGTTGATTGTTAAAGAAACTGTTAGAAGATAATGCCACGTGGTGATTTTTTGCTTTGCTTAAACTGCACTTAGTCGTTAATTCCAGTTAAACTTTATATTATAAATAAAGACATCGACCAATTAGTTAAGGGTCGATGGTTGTTGTAAGAACTCTTTCTTTTTGGTTGTTAGGAATTATTTTGAAGCTGCTGTGAATTGAGAAGTCCTTCTGGACCAAAGACAAACTATTTTCATCAGATGCATGTGATTGGACTTGGAGAAGAACTACTTCCTATCTCGTTTCATGAATGATGCAGTAACGAGTAAGAGCAATTAATTATGTTGTCAAGTTATCTGGTGCAATGTTTTTATGTTCTTTGTTTTAATGATGAAGATACAATCATTGTGTTACTATGTGATGAATAGTTATGGTAGATGAATTATTTTGCTTGCCATTATCTTATCACATATGTGTTTTTTCTTTCTGATAACTAGTTTCTCAAACAATAATTGGATGCTCACATGGTTGATGTATTAGTACTAGGCCCGTGGTATATAATCATTGTCTGCATGTTTGAGCAGCGGGTTATCCCAAGCTCAGACTCTTCCCCAGTAGTTAAAACTTAATCTTGTTTGCTATCAAGTTGGTCTATACTAGCTTTCATTTCTCCTACCAGTCCCACCCAAGAGAAAATACATAAGAGAATAGTCCTAACTGAAGGAAGAGCCTTCACAAGAAAAACACAAAGCCCATCGATAGATTGGTCGGATCGCAAGATCTGGAGAACCATTCCATCTTCAAACACTGTAGAGTCTAATTGGGCCTCGATGGCGGGTTTGGTTCCTACTGTTGAAGTAAGGGATTTAAGACCCATCATCAGTTTCTTGAGAAAAAATGTTTCCAAAGTATTTTTATTACATGTTTTTAACCGAGCTTTTAGAAATTTCAACTTTTTTCGCATCCTATGCATACTTCATGTGCTCCTTGACCATCCATAAGCTACCATCATTATTTCACATTCTCTAGAAAACCTTGGTGGGAAAACCACATCTTCTCAAATCTAAAAGAGGGGGTTAGCAAGTTTTGCTTGTGCTTGTATATGTAGCATTATTGGCAAATGGTCTAAGCCCACTCCACTTAACAGGAAAGATTCTTATAAGTTGTTATTGATCATCATTGAATTGTTGATAAAAAATGTTAATCCCTTGGCAATACTTGGTGCTCCTCCCCTTCTAATGTTCCATGTATATAGACTTGAATTAGATAGGGCATCTACTATTTTTGTTTACTCAATTGTGTCATTGAGATGATTACTTGTAGGATATAATATCCCAATTGTTCCTCACTTTTCCTATAAGCTAGTCATAGCATTATAATCCCCTCTATGTGATGCAATGAAATTTAGTGGATCTTCTTTCTTCCTTCTTATGGCCTCTCATCATTACACTTTTTTGATAGAGTCATTTGGGCCATAAATATTCATTATTGTTCGCAAGATATCAAAAGAAAAGGATTTATAAAGATAGACATCCACCATCAACTCCTTTACCATATTTAAATATATTATTCCTTAGATCCATAATATAGCAAGTGCCCTTGAGAAACCTCTAGAGATGGTTGTCATGCATTCATTTCCTCTCTAAATTTTTTGAGCATATTTGACCATATTCTCATCAATGTACTTTGTTTCTTGGATCATGAATATGCCAAGATTTCCATATTAATTTTATTTTTAACAAGTCTCCTTTTCCTCATGGCATTCAAGCTCCACACATTTCATGATAACACTTTTATTTTGCTTGGTGTTTGCTATTTTAGATCAATGACTCTTGAATTGTTTGGATTTTCCTCATATTTATAAGATTTAATCTTTCTTCCTAGCTTGAATTGGTTAGATTTCCTTCCTAACTTGCCATTAACTTGGTCTTGCTTAGGATTTTTTAAGGAACTAGATTTTATTTCCAAAGCCTTGGTAGGATGCTTACACATTTTATTGTGTGTTGGTTTTTTAGTTCTTGCTTTTATGCTTTTGTAGAGGGTTAAAAGAGCCTCCTTTGGTTGCAATTCTATATAGGATTTCTCATATTTTAAAATTGATGGTTCCCAATCAACATCTTCCATTTCTTCATCTCCATCCATTATCTCTACTAGTTCCCTCTATGTCATTGTGAGTTGACTCTATCCCTCCCTTTAGTATTGTATTATTGTTGGTTACTTCCCTTGGGCTTTGTTGCTTTGCATATGTTCCTCCAACATTAGTTCATTATCCATCTTCCTCCATTTGATCTCTTATTTTGGTTTGCTCCTTTTTTCCTCCTTGGTTTGGCTCTTCCAAAGTCTTCATAATTTCTCCTAGTCGTGGTTGGATATGTTGCTCTGATTGAATTGGTCATCAATATAAATTCATGTTGTACTTGAGGCTATCCTCCTTGTGCACTTTTTGGACATTCCCATCCTACATACCATTTGGTATTCTTCTCTTCTATACCCTGCTCTCCATTTTCTTCTTCATTGATTCCCTTTGCTAAAATCTCATTCTTGTTTGTTGTTTCCATTCGTTTTTCCTACTTCTTCTCCCACTTCTTCTCGAGGTTCTTCTTTTTTGTTTTAAACTTTGTGAACCATTCTTCATCTTTTGTTTTCCCTCAACCATTTGTTTTGCTACTAGAAGATATTATCACATCAAATGCCTATGATCATAGAACATCCACCATTAAAGATAGATTTGCTCATAGTCTAAAGTCTGAATCCATTCATAGCTTTGATATTCTAAAACAATGTAAAGTTATAATAACAACATAGAAAAATTACCTAACACAAATTATTGCACAAATTACTGCAAAAGAGATATAAAACACAATTGTTGTAACACCATAACTCTTAAGTGAGCAAGTAGACTAAAGTATCTTCAAAGATCTCCTCCCACAATAACTCTAAGTAAGCAAGTACATTTTAATCCATACTAGAGTTAGGGCTTTTGAGTAGTCTTCATACTAGGGGTTTTTGAGTAATCTTTTATTTCTCTAAGTCAAAGCACTTTATTCAACATTATATATGTGATCCTAAACCATTTAAGAAATATGATCCATCCTCAAAAACCTTTATTCAACATTATATATGCAATCCTAAACCATTTAAGGAATATGATCCATCCTCAAAAACCTCGTGCCAGTCTTTGCCAAAAAAAAATGTTTATAAAAAAGCTTTTCACACATCATCAAAGGTCCACATTGCATTTAACTTTTTCCCTGTCCACTATCCAAGGGTTTCCTCATGTGGCCACCATCCCAATAATTTTCAAATTACATATTTGACTTCATCTCCCAATGTCAATGTATGTATTTAATCTGCACTATAAGATTCCTTAAAAGAGAAACAATATGCTTTTGTATGGTGGGCACTCTTTTTCTCAAGGAGGACTGGGAGTGAACTTTGCTTGGATGTGGACATAAAGGGTACCTAGTACACTTGGGGTAGTGCTCTCATAGAATCATATCATAACGAGGAAGGTTGGACTTTATATGGAGCCACACCACACCCACCTTATGGTGAAAAAGAGAAGGATTAAATAATTAGCCTTGCTCCATACGCTTCATCATAGAGATTAAGGCACATACTCCCTTTTACTATTGCATCAATGATTCCACATTTGACTTTTTGTTGAAATTATAAACCATACAAATTGGAATTGAACTCTATCTATTATAGAAACTGATTTTTGATTCTGTGTTTAGCGTAGTCTATGGATTCCAAATTGACATGATACATGATATGGGTGAAAACACTTTAAAAATTGACTTGATATGGGTGAAAACACTTTAAAATATAGATGTTTTCTTGTGAGTTTTAAATATGGATGTTTTAGTTAAAAATAGAAAAGAGAATAAATAGGATGGATATAAAAAGAAGGGATACATGGATTTGGATGTTTTAGTTAAAATACAAAAGAGAATGGGATGGATATCGAAAGAATGGATACATTGATTTCTTATATATATAATTGGAATGTTTTTTAATGTATTATAATTTATTTTTTTTAAATTTACACTTTAATATAAAAAGTAATATTAATGCATTTCCTAATAATATCACAAAGAATATTTTTGAAGTTAATATAAAGTAATATTAATGCATTTCCTAATAATATCACAAAGAATATTTTTGAAGTGTTTGTTGTTATTTTGTTTTTTTAGATTTTGTTATCTTATCTTTTTAGATGTAGTTGTTGTTATCTTGTCTCTTTAGATGTGAGATTAAGTTGGTTTCAAGCTACTTGTTAAATTATTTTTGTTTACAAAGAAACTAATAATAAATTTATAATATTATAGTTTAGTAATATTGATAAAGTTAATATTTTTTTGTTATGGGTAAATTTTTTTGTTGTAGTTTAAATGCATTATAACTTGTTTTTTTTTAAGATTGCTCAAAATATTAATAAGAGAATTTGTGTGATATGGGGTCGATATTTGTCCGCTACCACTATAACCCCAGGTACGCCACAGAGTCCTTAAGCATGGAGCACAAGTAAAGAATCGAACTTGAGACCTCCTTTACATATTTCCTTCCATTTACATGACACTTGCTAATCGGTCTACACTCCTGCGGGTAATCATTTTTGAATGTTGGCAAAAGATTTCTGATTGAATTTTTGTGATGACAAACCAGAAAATGTCAAAAACATGGAATGTTTAGCCTTCTTAATATAATAATTAATGTGAATGGATGAAATTTGACTCATCATCATAAACATGGGGAGGTATGATGAGAGTTTACTAACAATTTAGTTACAAAATAATTGATGGTTTGTTTCTTGAGTTTCCCCCTCAAATTCTGCTTTTCATTTTCACTTCTTAGGTTTCATTCTTTGTGTCGTGTATCCACATACACCAACCATGTTCAATTACTACTTTTCATTTTCACTTCTTAGGTTTTCATTCTTTGCACCGCCTATCCAAGCACACCAACTACATCTAACTTTAGAGTGCGAGACATTATCGATTTTTTTTTTTCACATGAATTTGACAATTTCATTTTTTTTTACAAAGGCTCCTCTTTTCAAGATGTGACAAGCACACACCTTCCCAATATGAAAATATTTTCAATGAAGAGAAGTCAGCTTGCAACGTTCAACTACTCAAGCTCCTTCATAGGCTTGAGTGAGGGGTATCTATTCTCCCAAGGTTGCTTAGGGTTTGCCTCAATAGCTTTCACAAGCACATGCACTATCACAAGCATGAAAACAAGTGGAGAACATATCATCAGAGAAACTTAAACCCTAGTACAAACAATAATAACAACAACAAGCAAATCTAAAGTAAAATGACTCTCTTTCTAGAGTTTTTGATAAGAATAGAAAGATGCTTCACAAGTTTTTTCAATTATGAATTGAATTAGATCATTGAAAATTCGATTAGAGTTTTGTCACAAGTGGAGAACATATCATCCGATTATGAATTGAATTAGATCATTGAAAATTCGATTAGAGTTTTGTCACAAGTGGAGAACATATCATCTGAGAAACTTAAAACCCTATTACAAGCAATAATAATGATAGTAAACAAACCTCAAATAAAAAAACCCTCTTTACAATTAAAAATTTGGTAAGAATCCATCATAAATTTTATACACGAGTAAAGTTTCACCATGATACAAGTTCCATTCATGATAGAATGATGCTTCATGAGTAAATTTTGAATCAAACCAAATTGTTAAAAATGTGCGACTTCATAACAATACCCTACTTTAATCGACTCTATAAACAATCATTCAAAATTATTGAAAAATTTCTCGTATAAATAGGTTTTTAAAGGTTAACGTTTCGAATGAACACTTCTTCATCATCACATACAATGAAAGCTTAGTGATTAGAAAATAATAGATTGTTACATAAATTCTTCAACAATTATGATCAATTGTAAAAACATAGGCACTCAAATCATTAATAATTTTAATTTAATTTTAATAAAATCCAAAATTGTAATTTACTTGATTCTCAACCTGTGACGTGGCGTCGCGTCAGGAGAAAGTTCAAATCGTTTGTCAAGTATCATACTTCTCAACCTTATATATATATTTTATTCATGTTTGTTAAATTATTTTCATAGGGCGGTTGTAACAATTGTGTAACACTAAAGTAATGTAATGATTCAGCGCACTAAGCTGTCTCGTCGGACCGAGACAAGACACAAACGGCTATACGGGATAATTGGACGCGAATATTGATATAAATGCTACGCAGGGAGCTCTCACATGGCCCACCGCGAAAACGACTGTTACGGTGGAGTATAACTTCTCGTAGTTTCACGGGGTTCCTGTCCCGGTTTCGAATCCTGCCGAGAGCAAACCACAGCACACGGCACACATTTTGTAGGCTTCCATACCTTCAAAAGCTTGTCCGTCTGGACCAATAAGCACACTGGATGATGGGTTTGTCAGACTCCTGGACCGTTGCACACTATTTTTTTGAAAATAAAGTCTTTAAGTATGTGATTTTCAAGGGCAGCGGACGTTGACAAGCCTGGCCGCATGTTTGCTTTCCAGCAACGTATGGGAATGGGCTAAACGGACAGAAAAATGCCTCCGGACAAATTATCCGCAACAGTGAAAGGTGTATACAACGGGGGAACGTGTAACAAGTACTCCATTATGCATACGTAGTCGGTTTTAACTTTATTATTTACAGCCGATCTTCTTTAATCACGCTTCTGGAATTTTTGTTGGGCTTTCTGGACGGGAGTGCTTTCGCATGGTCAGTCTTTTGGCACTCAGAGCGCTTTTGTCTTCGAAGCAGAGAGAATGCGGTTTGGTTTGCAGTGCAGGACGCCCGTTGACGGTGAAATGTAATGATCTTTAGGCGATGGAAGAGGAAGGGGAAGAAACTGTAAAGCTTTTAGGCATCGGCATTTTTTCGAGCAGTTTGGATACGAGGATTTAGTGTGCTTAAGTTTGAGCTCAGCCAGTGTAGCGTTGAGCTTTTCTTTTTGGACATTTAACCTCAGAAATGCAGGGAATGGCGTTCAAGTGGTTGGTTCTCAGTGTCTTGATTCTGTTGCGTCTGGAAAGGACCTTTTGCCTTGCAGGTAGGTTTGTGTTTGAGCATTTTGACTTTGCCTTCGATTCCATTGCTGTAAGTTTTGCCAGTCTTGCTTTGCTTCATCCTAAGAGGCAATAACAGTCTTGTTGTGCTTGTGGACTGTACTAGTCTACGGTTTGTGCTTTGGTTCTGTCTTCTGAAGCGACTTGAATGCTCGTCCTGGTTCCAAAAGAAGCAAAACTAGATGAAACTTAGATCTGATATTCTAGGAACTTAAAGATGTGGAAAAACTGTGCTCAGTGTAGTAGAAAATGCATTATATTGGAAGGTTGAAGAACAGTTTTGGAAGAAAACCTAGAAATGGGAAGAGAATAGAGGAAAAAATGCCTAAATTGTGCTCTGTCTGTTGCCACATTTATGGTTCTCTGTTAGAGTAAAGTCATTCATTTATCCTAATTACAGCCCCCTCAAGCTATCAGCAGTGGCTCTGAGCAATTCACATGCCGTTTGCCTTTTCTGCCCATAAAGGTAAAGCGACTCATGCTAAGCCCACCGTGTGGTCCGATATGGCAATGCTGTTTGTTGTGTATAGCAGCTTAATGTTTCTGCACTGAGAATGAGCATTATTTTGTAGTGAAATGGTACATCAATTAAACCTTTTTTCAGCAATGATCGGGAGAGCTGCCCAAAGCCCATGGTTGCAATTCTCTGGCTCAGTGTAGCTGGAGCTACGATGGAGTGGGGTTTGCCCATTGTTAGTGATGGCATTTTCCAATAATTAATGATCTCCGCAATCATATTGTGCACGGACAATCATGGCTGATGTTATTTGTACCCAGGTACAGGGAGCAGCAGACTTCGCCACATATGCATTCAACTGTACATTGAACGCAAACTGTTGAGCATTTTGCAACGTTATTACTTGAAATAAAGTATTTTTAAACCCATCCTAGATTTTCATTTTTAGGTTGAGAGTTTTAATAGCTCTGCATGTAGGTCAGTTAGTTCTTCTTGTACCCAGGGTGAGTCTGCCCTTATTATAATACTTCTGTGATACTAACTGTTTGGGTATGAAACGTAGACATTGGTGATCAAGATGTGAAAGCTTCTTGTTTCCCTAAAAACATACCTCTTCACCCGGCAGGTGTAGGATGACTCAAATCTCTTACATACGACTCCAGAAGAATACAACTAGTTGGACGCAGTGAATGCTCTTTGGCACTTGCTACTAGTCCGAGCACATTTACATTCTTATAACATACTATTGGTCTGTTTCTGATATGAATCAGCAAGCTCATCTCTTAGTTGGTAGTTATTAGACAAGTGGAGAGTTGGGTTCTACAAATATATCAATGTGGAGAGTTTGCCTCTACAAGTGAAGAGTTCGCCTCTACAGATATAGCAATGCCTCTATGCATCCGATTTTATGTTAAAGTGCAACACTTAATTGTTTATAAAGGTTCGGTCTCTAATCAATGATGTTGAAACTAGAACATAAGAACACCGGTATGGGTTAGATGAAGGTGCTGAGAACTACTATAAGAAGGCTAATGCAGAGAAGATCCAAACGAGAATTGAGTAACGTGTCCAGTTTCTTCCCTTCCAGTTTCTTTGTGGAGGAAGTTTACTTGCTGTAGCTCTGGTTCCCAAAAGGCGCTTAGATCTACTCTTTCCTACTTGTGCCGGGTTCATGTTCGATTCTTGTTATTGTCTTTCATAACGTCTGATATCCTCCTTTGCAAATAAGAGCATTGCCGACGATGGATAACATGACCATAGATCTATCTCTTTAGCTTCTAATTTTCTGGTCTGCTATGCAGCTATAGCTTCATGCCGTTCGAATTATGTTGTGTTTAAATGATGTTGCACCTAGTATCGGGGACAAGTGAACATGGGACGAGTTTTGGAACAGCCAAAAGGTATTCCTCAATTTCCAATGGGGATGGCAAAAGATATATTTAAAAATTATAGACAGTGTGCAGAATTAAATATTAAAGCTTAAAATAATTAATTTGTTAACTGCACAGAGCAAATGAAGAAAATTCAAATGTATTGATTTATAAACATATTCAATGAAGGAAATTCACATGTATTATTTATAAAGATAATTAATGATCATATTGTCTCTGGTGTTTTACCCCTTAGACAACGATATATAATTCCTTGTCATAGGTGGGGTAATTTACAAGGCATCAACAAAAGTTTCTAAATAATAAATTTATGCGTCTTCCTTGTTGCATTAACATTGTTCCCATAGCATATTTGGAAGCATAAATTTTAACCTCCAAAAGTGAATTGGAGGCTTGTCAAATCTAAAACTTATGTATTACAATCTTGTGCTTCAAGGCTTCAAACGCCCATTCTTGAGTTGCAATCCAATGATTTGCTGTGCTTCTTATAGCTAATGCAATAAGGGGTACTGCGATGTTTGAGAGCTTCACAAATTTCCCACAGTAGTTGGCTAGATCCTGAAGCTCCTTAATCTAATTAAATAACTTGAATTCTAAGGAGGTGGAAAGTTTATAATATCCTTAGTCCTTTCAAGGTCTATACAGAGTTCATCTCCATCATCCGCAAAGTCCAAGTACAAAAGGGACTATTTTGCAAACACACATTTTATTGTCTTGGCTTGCAACTTATGTTCTCATAGAGTTTTGAGTGCCATCTCTAAGTATTCATCAATATTTGCTGCAAACTACAGTACCAACTAAAAGACAATAAGGAAGTGTCCTAATGGTCTTGCAACTTATTCCTTAAATAAATGGATATTGCTGGAAGAACTGCGTAATCTCATTGACATAACTAACCATTCATACAACTTTTATTTTGTTTTGAAGATTTTAAGTATCATGATGTGAACCTATTTCGTATTTTGAAAATAGTTTCACAATATTTGATGACACTTAATAATACTTGATGATCCTATATGATATCTCCTATTGTGTTTATGTATACTTTAAAAAAATGGTAACTTGTCTTTTTAACAAATGGTAAACTTGGAAATAACTCATTCTGCCCTCTTGCACTTAAGCAAAAGAATGACACATGTTGTAATCTCAATAATTTCCTGAATGCTACATCAATATTAATAGCCACCTGGACAACCCTAGGTAGAGAGGGAGCATGCTTGCCAGGGTTTGAACATAGGTCATCATCAGAATCACTTGTATAAATCTCTGAAGTGCCCAGACACCATGTAGAATTTTCTCAGAATGGGCAATTAACGTAAATTCAGAAATTTCACCTCAACCTTGAGGTTCGCTGGATCTATTTCCTGTGAACTTTCAGCCTTAGGGCTGAATCTGAATTATTAATTTACAGCAGCAAATACTTCACTTCACTTCAACCCAATTCATAAGGTGACCCAAGAAAAGAAACACCAAAACAAGTGTGCTTCAATACCACAAAGTTTCAACCCTTGTGGTACTCTTTATCAGCAGCAAATACTTCACTTCACTTCAACCCAATTCATAAGGTGACCCAAGAAAATAAACACCAAAACAAGTGTGCTTCAATACCACAAAGTTTCAACCCTTGTGGTACTCTTTATAAGCATATAATAGATTTGAAAATGACTTCTTACAGCAGTAAATCTTCTCCTTTACTTTCTAGATATCGTGTTAAATCACTTAACAAATTCAGCTCAATGTTATGTCAAAATCAACATGCATAACCAGTGCTAGAATCTAGTCAATCATGAAGATAACTTAAGCTGAAATTCAAATCTGCAAGTGCACGACAGGTGGAAGTTGGAACACGATATATATATATATATATATATATATATATACACAAGTACATGTACATACCAACAACTCAATACAAGCTGGTACAAGATAAGCTCTCCGAACCCTAGCTAGGGAAACCATTAGAAAACCTTAGCCACCAACTCTTCCAAGCTAGGAGTCACTCCTAACCAAAGTTGTTCTCTCCACCAAAGATGCACAGCCAGCTAGCATATACATTGGCAAGTCCTCTTGGCACCTACACATGCATCCAAAGTCACCAGACTTGGAATTGACAAAAATCGGCAAGGCAAAGAGTGAAGAGTTCAAATCGGATTGGGAATAAATTGGGATCACACTTGTCTTATACTAGTGTGTCACCTTTTATTTGCCTATTGCAAAGTCAAAGATTGTAATGGACAAATACATGGTCATTTAAATGCTTTATT